>JAILXH010204516.1:14920-25880 GCA_023558415.1 Piaractus mesopotamicus
TCCTTCAGATTGCTGATATATGTATATATAAAGGCCCAAATCCTATACCAATCCTGTACCAGTCATAATTCATTTTTCAGCCTATGCAAATGTATGTAAATGAGCCCTGTTCTGATTGGTTGCCATGTATTGCAGCTCATTTGAAAAGCAGCTTAAGCTAGAACACTCCTTGTAACCTCAGCGAGAAGGGGCAGGGTTAAAACATTGCACGCGGATGTATGTAAATGTGTTGGGTTTTGTGATGTCGCAAAAACATGAATTCAAATTGGGTCATTTTTGCTTAGTTTTCATAAATGGACTGAGGACTGAACGGTACACTTTGAAACTTGCGATGTTTACATACTACATCAAACACTTTTGTTCCAAAAAGGAAAGGAAAATTCCTGTTTCCATGATTCCCTTTACAGCAGCACATGTATGAATATGTGAAGCACATAGGGGCATTAAGAGGTCTAAATAATGAAATATAGAAGTGCAAAGGAACAAAATGTACTCAAAAGTTTCCAAGCCTCCCAAAGATTACACATTTATCTCCTTCGGGAGGCGCTGTGAGCATTCAGCTTCCCTGTCCACGCTCAGGCACGCACTTCCCCGGTGGGAGGCACTATCCCACTCCAACACCAGCGCACAAAACAGCTCTTACACAACAAGAGGGCAGAGAAAAGTCTTGTACTTAAATCCGGACTCCTGGTCTCAGGACCAGCTCTGACTGTTCAGCTTTAGAGTCAGATTTGTTAGCTTGATTACTGGCCAGCCTTTCAGCAGAACTGACCCCATTGAACAGGAAGCCTCCAAACGCAGGCCAAATGAACAGGAGAGAGCGGGGCACTATGTATTTTGGTTTTCGCTACAGCATTTTAAAAGTATTTGGGGAAGATTCATAGTTTTTTGACACAACCTGCACATCTGCTAAAAATGAAAATGTACACTTAATAGTTTTGAGCTCCTACTGTTCATGAACTATTCAGCCAAAAGTGGAGTGAGTGCAAACGTTACAACTTACTCCACAGGTGGGGTTAACTGTTACAAACGGAGGGGTTAGTTCCATCCCTAAAATTCAATGCAAAGCACAATTATTTCGGTACAGTTCCATGTTTGAACCAGACAAGATTTACAGGCTAAAAACACACAAATGTATTAATCAAAATAAATAGAATTAGAGACGGGAAGCTGTCAAACACTTTAAATATAAGCACTAGAAAACTGAAATATATTTAATTTACACGACCTCTGTGCACAAAACATCCCTATAATAGGCTCTTTTGAATGTATAAGGAGGAATATGCGGTTAAATCTAACCCTAAACTTAACCTCCAGGCAAAACCTACATCTACTCCAAACCCTAAGCCTAACCATAATGTTGTTGTTAATCCACTGAAAATCACCATAAAGTTTGTTAATGATTTAGGTATCTGTAGAGCATCTATAGGGAACCGTGCAAATAAAGCGTGACCAAAAATAGGTTTAATAATCTTGAAATATTGTAGCAAGATGCAGGAAACAGGCAAATGCTCTTTTACTGAACAGTTAGCAAGAGAGAACCACCACTTAACGCTAAATACAACCGCAATTACAAAAAAAGTTTAGACGCTGTGTAAAATGTAAACAAATGTAAATACAAACAGAATGCAATGATTTGCAGATCTGATAGACCCATATTTTATTCATAGTAGAACATAGAACACAGATCAGATGTTGAAAGTGAGACATTTTACCATTTCATGAAAAACATTAACTCATTTAGAACTTGATGGCAGCAACACATCCCAAAAAAGTTGGGACAGGGCCGTGTCTGCCATTGTGTAGCATCCCCTCTTCTTTTAACAACAGCCTGTAAACATCTGGGAAGTGAGGAGACCAATTGCTGGAGTTTTGGGAGAGGAATTTTGTCCCATTCTTGTCTGATGTAGGATTCTATCTGCTCAACAGTCCTGGGTCTGCTTTGCTGCATTTTTCGTTTCATGATGTGCCAAATGTTTTCTATTGGTGAAAGATCTGGACTGCAGGTAGGCCAGTTCAGCTCCCAGACTCTTCTTCTGTGAAGCCATGGTGTTGTGATGGATGCAGGGATGCAGTATGTGGTTTAGCATTGTCTTGCTGAAATATAGAAGACCTTCCCTGAAAGAGACGTTGTCTGGATGGGAGCATATGTTGTTCTAAAACCTCTATACACTGTTCAGCATTGATAGAGCCTTTCCAGATGTGTAAGCTGCCCACGCCGTAGGCACTAATGCAACCCCAGACCATCAGAGATGCAGGCTTTTGAACTGTTAACACTGATAACAAGCTGGATGGTCCCTCTCCTCTTGAGTCCCCAGGACACGGCGTCTGTGGTTTCCAAAAAAGAATTAAAATTTTGATTCATCTGATCACAGAACAGTTTACCCCTTTACCTCAGTCCATTTTAAATGAGCTTTGGCCCAGAGAAGACGGCGGTGTTGACATATGGCTTCTTCTTAGCATGATACAGCCTTAACTTGCATCTGTGGATTGCATGGTGAACTGTGTTCACAGACAATGATTTCTGGAAGTGTTCGTGAGCCCATGCAGTGATTTCCAGTACAGAATCATGCCTGTTTTCAATGCAGTGCCATCTGAGGGCCCGAAGATCACGAGCATTCAATATTGACCGTCAGCCTTGTCCCTTGTATACAGGGATTTCTCCAGATTCTCTGAATCTTTTGATGATATTATGTACTGTAAATGGTGGGATATCCAAAGTCTTCACAATTTTACATTGAGGAACATTTTTCTGAAATTGTTCCACAATTTTTCCCCAGTTTTTTGCAGGATGGTGAACCTCTGCCCATCTTTGCTTCTGAGAAACTCTGCCTCTCTAAAATGCGCTTTTTATACCCATTCATGTGAGTTAGTTGCAAATTGCTCCTCCAGCTGTTTTTTTATCAGTACCACTTACTTTTCTAGCCTTTTGTTGCCCCTGTCCCAACTTTTTTGAGATGCGTTGCTGCCATCAAGTTTTAAATGAGTTAATGCTTTTTTAATGAAATGGTAAAATGTGTCACTTTCAACATCTGATATGTGTTCTGTGTTCTTTTGTGAATAAAGTTACATTTTACACAGCGTCCCACCTTTTTTGGAATTGGGGTTGTCGTTCTTTGGGACACTTTTGTGCTAAACATGCGCATATGCTTAGGCCTTTAAGAGACTTATTCTTGGACTACTGAAGATTAATTGACTCTAAACTCTTTGCTAAAACCTCAGATGACTAAATGAGGCTCTGTCAGGACACTGCTGAGGCACCCAGCGACGAAAAATTAGAAATTATCCACGCACACAAAGCACCGTTTCCGCTATAGGGTGTAATTGAGGTCAAATATTTTGGACTCGTTCCTCTGCTGTGAAACTTAGCCTGTGAATGGAGCAGAGAGAGAATGCACACATATCACCGTGGACGGTGACGTATAAAAGGTGGCCCCTTGCTAGGCATTCAGAATGGGCCTTTTAAAGGCGCTGGAAAGACACAAAGTTGAAAACAAGGTTAAGCAATACAAACACTATGTTTCTATGGCAATCTCAGTTCCAGGGAGGAGAATAACTACCCCTTGTGCTCCTTTATTCTCCCAAGCAATGTGTGGGGCAATTAAGAGGAGAGGAAAGAGTGGTTGAGAAAGTAAAGACGCAGACTGAAGAGGGACGAGAAGGAGAGCGAGTCTGTAGGACAAAGAAAATACAACTGAAATAAACGCAGCAGCAAGAATCTGTTTGAAGTGAGAGGGACGGTAGACGTAAATATAACTCAGCATGTCGCTGAGACAAAACATCTGAAATCTTCAAGCATTGGCTTCTGACAATAAAGTACTGACCTAGTTTTAAACGTAGTCAAAGAAAGCAACTGGTGGGCAAATAAAAGATGGAACCAAAGCATATGCCTTTTGTGTCTTTTGTGCTGAAAACTGTCAAAGTTGGCTCAGCAGTAATCCAGCACTAGTAATCCATCAATGATTTCCCACAGCCATCACAGCACAATAGCGTATTAATCAAAGAGAGGCTTTCACAAAGTGCTTGAAAATTCTGTCATGAGAAAGTATGGGAGAAGTGTTGGCTGGTTTTGTCTCAAAACCCCTTTAACTCTTTTTTAAGTTGGCAAAAAGGTGAATAAATTAGAGGACTGTGTAAAAGACCACCCTTAACTTTTTAATTTCAGTCAAAACAGCTATTAAGTACAAGTTGTTCATTGTTAAGGAGAGATATAAGATAATCCACTTTCATAAGGAGGGAGAATAAGTAACAAAAAACAGGAGTTTCCAAAACTGGAGTCAAAAAAGATGATTACAGAGAAAATGAAACTCCTAACAACCACCTGGAAGACCTGGTAGACAGCAAAACTGCACCCATCAGATAAGCAGCACTTAAAGCTTTCATCTTTGAGAGGGAGGAGAAAATCAAGCTGCTTCAGAGCTGAAAACATCCACAGGTGTTTCTGTCCACTCTTTTCATAGATTTCGTTTCCAGTCAAAATGGACATTAAGTACGTTATTTTTTGTCATCAGGAAAAAAAGCAGAAAACATACATTTTAAAGAAAATTGCACAGAAGCCTCAACAGCTAAATATACTATCAGATTTTCAATGTTCAGCTTCCATTCTTTTCAGGAGACTCACTTTCAGTTTCTCAAAGAAATCTGCAGACACACCTCCAACGTTCAGTCTTAGAAGCTGGTCTGGGGTGGTCAGTCCATTGTTCAGCCTCTTTGTTTGATGTGTCTGTCTCCTTTTCTCAGTGAGGTTCTTCTTAACAGCTACACATCCTTTCAGACCCATAGCGCTGAGTCTTCTCACAGTGGAAGGATGGACAGAAACACCTGTGGATGTTTTCAGATCTGAAGCAGCTTGATTTTCTCCTCTAAAGGATGGACAGAAACACCTGTGGATGTTTTCAGATCTGAAGCAGCTTGATTTTCTCCTCTCTCTCAAAGATGAAAAGTTTGGAGTGCTGTTTATCTGATAGAGGCAGTTTTGGTGTCTACCAGGTCTTCCAGGTGGTCGTTAGGAGCCCCATTGTCTGTGTAGCTTAGTATACTGAAAGGAGGCAGTTTTGCGGTCTACCAGGTCTTGCACAGTTGTTAGGCATCGTGTTGTCTTTGACAATTTTTTGTACTCCAGTAGGCAGTTTTGGGGTCTGCCAGTTCTTCCAGGTGGTGGTTAGGAGTCATATGTTCTTGTTTGCATTTATTTACCTCGCCAGTTTTGGTGTCTACCAGGTCTTCCAGGTGGTTGTTAGGAGCCTCATGTTCTCTTTTTAATCATTTTTTGAACTCCACAGTTTTGGGTTGTCTGTCAAAAAAAATGGACACTTTACATCTGATGACAGTGTTCATTTGATTCTATCCTCAGAAATAAAATACAGTTTGATGACAATATGACAGGTGAAAGGTTTAAAAGGTTGAAGAATTCAAAGTTGTAATTATATTTGATAATTATCAATATTGTCAAATGCATATGGCTGGACAAGAGTGCCAAACCTCAAATACTAATATAATGTCTCTCAAAAAATTCTTTGATTTGTTCATTATTCCTAACATGAATAAATACAGCCCTCATTTTGTCGCTGTAGTAGAGTTTGAGGAACAGTCTCAAATGTCCTTTTCCTAATGTAGAATATGATGAATATAAACTGTGCTGATCTGTTGCTGCCATTTCTACTTTGGTATCATTCATCTCATCATCTCCCTCGTTCTCATTTCATAGATTGACATGTTGCTGCTTGGCTGTTGAGACCCATCATTTCACTGATCTCTGTGACGGTAACCTGTAATTACAGTGTGTAATGGGCTTGTGAAATGCACAGCGGATGCTAAGCTAAAAATTAGTTCAGCTGCGAAGAAAAATATGACAGCAATCAAAAACCTGTTGCTTTGTTGTCACCTGGAGATACTTTTTGGGTGCAGCTTGTATGTACTTATTCTTCCAGTTTCGTACTGCTTGCAAAGAATTTTCCTGTTTCATGTAATAATATTGCAATAAATGTACTTGGACACTGAAGTTAAAACCGTTAAAAGTTACCGAACTTGTGGTGATAGGAACCAGACATCTGTAGAATTTAACGTTTCTTGAAACATTGAGTCACTTTAGCAGAAAAAATAAATAGGCATCATCTAGAAGATGAAGAATATTAAAATTCTTTCTTCTGTCAAGCATGTATGTGGTTCCAGCGTCTCTCTAAAAGTGTTTTGTTGTGTCTCGTGGGTGCTGTGTATGGCCAGGGCCCGCCAGTGGGTCCAAAATTATCACACACTTCTGTAACCTAAGAAAAGCTTAGCCAGTTTGCACTGAAGTCCCTGTATTGAATAATGTCCTAGTACGCCTGGGATGTTATGGGGTTAAACGCTGATTTGCTGCTTCTGGGACAGCTCTGTTTTCACATATGCACAGACTGACAGAAACGAAAGAAATCAGAGTAAGGGTATACATGCACTGAAAAAAATCCTTTAATAAGCTCAACTCCAGCTCTCTTTTTTTTTTTTGAATAATCAGATAACTGCAGAAATCCGACCATGATCAGATTATTAAGTGCATGTAAACACACTCATTGTTTTATGATAGTTTTCAAAATTTTCACTCTTTTATCATCATCATCATTGCATCATTTGTCCTCCTTTGCTGCAGGAACAGCCTCTACTCTTCTGGCAAGGCTTTACACTAGATGTTAGAGCATTGCTGTGAGGATCTGATTGAGCATTAGTGAGGTCAGGTACTGATGTTGGATGGTCAGTTCTGAATCACTCCAACTCATTCCAAAGGTACTGGTTGGACATGGTGACCTCAGGCTCATGTGCGGCAGCTCCAGATCTCCATTTTATTGGTCAGTGCTTTTCTATGGAGATTATACAATCTGCGAATGCGCAGATGAACATCTGTGTGAGCAGTGGATGCAGTTTAAATAGCCTAATAGACTAAATTCACTTGCACAATTGTATGGTTCCTACCACCCACTGAGAACAGCGGGCATAGATGCATTAAGTCACAGTGCTCACAGTGGGTGATCATACTCATTTATAACATGCTTCAGTTTTCAACACTTTATGATCACTACAGATTGGCATCTAAGATGCAGTTACACGATTCTCTTAAATACAGCAGGTGTGAAGGTGACCCTGAATGAGAGTTTTATCACCCATTAATAATCTATACATATAACATATAATGCAATATATAATTCTTTTTTGCATTTTTATCACTAACATGACTTATTGCCCACAATAGCCTGTCAATATGGTTAATTTATGTTTCACCTGAGGAAATAATTTACCATATTGCTTTCTTTTCTGTAATGGAGCCCTGTGTGAAAATTGTATCATATACTGGTCAATACGCAAACATAATGGGAATAACAGGAAAAAGATAACAGTCATATGCAAAAGTTTGAACACCCCCAGTCAAATTATACATTATGTTGGTTTTCTAGGTGAAAATAGGTTGACACATCCTTTACAGAGAACACACTTAAATATGGCATTTGCTGCAAATTTTAGTGAACAATTTCTATTTAATTATTGAGTTTAAGATATTGGAAAAATAGAACAAAAAATATTAAATGTGCCATTGAAGTCCCTGTAGTTATCGAATAATGCCCTAGTACGCAATAAGCCTGGCATGTTAAGGGGTTAAAAGCTGATTGCTGTTTCTGGGAAAGTTCTGTTTTCACACAAGCATAGACTGACAGAAACGAAAGAAATCAGAGTAAGGGTATACATGCACTGAAAACTCTTTTTATGAGCTTATTTTTTAAGTGAAAATAGGTTAACACACCCTTTACAGGGAACACACTTAAATATGGCAATTTACTGCAAATGTTGATGAACAATTTCTATTTATTTATTGAGTTTAAGATATTGGGAAAAAAACTCCATAAAATATTAAATGTACCATTATTTATAGTCAGGTTATCTGTAGAACAGAGCTTGAAAGAGTAGAAGAGTTCAGCAAAGTGGCTTTGCTATACTGGACCACCCAGTCTGTCCCTTTACTGAGTCACTGACTGATTAACACCCAGTGTTGAAATGTGTGTGAATGCTGCCCGAGATAAACAGTAAGTAGCGTTAAACACTAATTAAATGAAGGAACGTTGTCACCCCCAATATGGGAAAAAAAAAATATGGACATGTATTTTTGTATGTTTGAAATACATGTCGAACACATTGCAGTCAATGCTGAAATACACTCCAAACACTAAAATGTATTTTAGAATATATTGCCATATTAACCAGATATATTTTAAAATGCATTTATTATATAATCTATGGGGAAATATAACACATAGAAATGTACCATACAAAATAAATGTATGTAAATGGTTTTGAAATGAACTTGTATTTCAGTATCTCAATCTTAAACATCAGCAAATGAACCTTTAACATGGCAAAAGCAAGTGTTGAAGGTATTGATACCTAAAAGAGGGAAAAGACACAAAACAGAGCACGGCCATTGCTCTGTGTACAGTCAGAGGCTGGAGAGAGGAGCAGCTTGAGCCCAGCGGGTGGTCAGGACATCAGCTGTCGTGCAACATCCTCTATGAGGTGGAGGTTACTCCTGCAGAATCACCACTTAATTAGTCTCGCTGAGGAGCTTAATCAGTATTGTTTTCTGATTAGAACAGTACATGAAGTTTACTGCCTACTTGATGCTTGTCACAAAAAATGGCACAAACCTCCTACAGTAGTTCTTGAAAAGCATAGAATGACCTGCATCAGGCTGATCAATATCTTCAACCCCAGCTCTCACTCAGGGTCCATTTAAGGTAATTTAGACCAAAAATAGAGAGATATGAGCGAGCAGGGATCTCCATGAAATTGCACCTGGAAAGGTTTTGTACACTGTTTGAAATTAGAAGGACACTTTGGCCAATCACATCGGCTGTAAACAAGCCTATTCCTACAGCAGTGCTCCAGTGTCACTAGGCCAGTGGTTGCAACCCAAATGTTAAGAAGAGCCATTTAGGTTCCTTCAACAAAAATCAAACAACCTTGAGAGCCACAACACTTTAAGTCCATTTTTTTGAAGCAACGTTTTACCTCTTTGGCTGTAAATATGTCTTAGTATGTGCTGATGTCCTAGTGCAGACTAAAAAATACAATAAAAATGAAAACGCAGACTTACTTTGTTCTGCTTTAAACTTTAGCTCAGCTATAGCTGCTTTTCTCCAGCAGGAAACTTTTACTCAAAAGTAGAACAGCTTCTTGTAAAATGTCTCTCCACGTTCGACTTTTTTACGAGACTGATATCAGCTTCTCATTCGCCAGCTTCTCCTTTGAATTTTTCCATTCTACAGTGGAGTGTAACTGCTGCACCATTTAAGGTGGAATGGGAAAATTCAAACAAGAAGCTGGTGAATGAGAAGCTGACTTCAGCTTCGTGACTTTTTAGTGTTTGTCAGTTTCTCACTGCAGATTAAAAGTATCAGGAAACCAGCTGGAGTGACTATAAATGCAAATAAGCCCATTCGTCTCCAAATTATCAATGTTCATTTTAAATCTTTCTCTTTGCCTTATCATTAGCTACTAGCTTGGCGAGACTGTTGTCTGCATTGCTATGGCATTCTGTGCGCCAATCTTCAGGGTTAAAGGGTGAATTAGCAGTTATACATTAACTCCAGTGTTTAAGACCATTTATTGTTAAAACTGTGTTTGAACGATCAGCAGAGCTTTATTTTACTGTAAAGGAGGATTATTTTATTTTTACCTACAAATCTAATTCTGCTGTGGAGCCACAACAAGACAGTAAAAGAGTGGCATGTTGCCGACCCCTGATCTAGGACGAGATTTTGAAGACTACAAAACTCCCTTCTGATGATGGATCTTGAAAGTGGAAGGAACTTTTGTAAAACTACAGCTGATTTAGGATAGATAATTGGGGGCTAAAATACACACTACGTTAAACTTTTTTATTAAAAAAGGGAAGAGCATTTGGTTTTTTATCATATGGGCCTTTTAAAATATAGTTTTAATGCCCCTTTAATACCTTCTCCACTGTTTCTGAGCTCATTTATATGAAAATACACATTCATAAAAATGTTTGGAATTCCTCTTTGTTAGAAGCCTTCGCTGTTGAGAACGTTTCCAGTTGATGGATGGAGGGAGTCCAAACAGTGATTCCTCACCTCATACTGACCCCTCACTACAAAGCATCGGTAAATGTGACCTTTTGAACTCATTCACTGTGTTGTGTCTCAGTAAAAGCTAAACTAATCAGTGCTTTGTAGCTGTTTCTCACAGTAACATCAATGTTACTAAAACTACGGGAACGTTGTAAACATTTGCTGTCCTGTACACAGATACAGTCATCGCCTCACCATCACCGTCACTCCACAATTATTATATTTACTAAGGCAGATATTTTTCTTGTTGGCTGTTTTTTCCACCATCACCTCTATGCTATGTTTGCAAATTTTTTTAAACGCTTGGTTTGATGTTTTTTCTCTATTTTGCTCCTCTGAGCTGATTAAACTGAATAACAGAAAAACGGTTAGTACAAATTCAAAATATATCTTGTGTTTATGGTAAGCTGTAAAATGCACCAGAGCCTGTAAAAGAATGGAGGTAAAGAAAGAAACAATGGCGATTTTCTTAAGAGAATATTTAAGAATTTCTTATGTTTTTTTTGAGAATTGCATTTAAGAACATTCTTATAAACTTCTTAGTGTTTGTCTTAAGAAAGCTTTCGTGAATCCTGTCCTGGTTTACAGTCGTGTATGAATGTTTGAACACCCCCAGGGCAAATGACATGTTGTTGTAAAAATAATTGAACACATTCTCTTCAGAGAACTTCTGCACATTTTAATATACATTTACTGTTTATTTGTTGAGTTTAACCTATTGGGGAAAAATTAAAAATAAACTGTGGCTTGCATGAACATTATGGCACATAATTTTTTATTTATTTTTTCCTCAGTGTCTTAAGCTCTATAAATAAATAGAAATCATTCACTAAAACTTGAAAAAAGTT
>JAILXH010204516.1:27380-77584 GCA_023558415.1 Piaractus mesopotamicus
GCAGAGTTAGTGGAGCCATCCCAAGATCTCCCATCATTAAAAGCTGTTTAACTAAGAGACAAGCAGCTCAGCATGACAAGAAGGCTAATACCCCTCTCGTTATCCTAAAGCCCTACATAGCCACAATAGCTTTGTTGACAGTCTGGCTTATTTGTAGTCGCCTAATTTTCATTGCCTAAAAATCATAGACCCCTATTCAAAATAAGAAAAAAAAACAGAAGTTATCCTCTGCTGGGAGCTTGAACTGTCCCACAAAACACCAACATTTTTAGAGGTTTAAGCACCAATATGCTTTAATATTCCATGCAAAGCCAGTACTCCTCACAGCAGTGACCACAGGAAGTCTCTGAGGGCTTTCACTAGCCCTGTGAGTGACCACGTCCAGTGACATTTTTACATCTTTTGATTAATTACGTTCCACGTTGGCTATCACCACATATCACTCATCGTGCTTGAGCAATGCAGTGCTTGAACATGAGTACAATTTGTCACCAGCAGAGAGAAAGAATCAATCAGTCTGCTGTTGCTTCAATAGAACTGAATCAAAAGCTCTTGTACTGTGGTAGAGCTGCTGAATCTCATTCAGATTCAAAACTGCTGCTCACAAATTGGAAGGCCCAGTTGGTCTAATTGTTGGCTAAACATTTGTACTCCCACTAGTAAGTTCTAGTTTGACTTTAAAGCAGCACAAAAACAGCCATAAAGGAACTGGCAGATCATAAAGTAACAACTTGAATACTGTATCCTCTGTTTTAGCACAGCGCAAAAAAAGTCGGATTTCCAGTCAAAACAGCCATTAAATGCACATTATTAATTTTTCAGGAGATATTTGTAAAGAGATACACATGAGTCAAAAGACAAAAAGAAAAGCCAAAAATTTACTCAGCTGTCCTAAAGATGATTAAAAGCTACAGAGAAAATGGGCCTTCTAACAACCACCTGGAAGACCTGGCTGACAACAAAACTGCCCCCATCAGATAAACAGCACTGCTGCTCAAGCTGCTTCAGATCTGAAAACATCCACAGGTGTTTCTGTCCATCCTTCCACTGTGAGAAGACGACTCAGCGCTATGGGTAAAGAGTGACACACTGGACACTGAAAAACTGTATTTAGTTTCTTGCTTTTTGTCCTGATGATGGAAAACAAATAACTTGTCCTTAAAACCCACTTTGAGTGGAAATTAAATAAATGTACGGGTGCTCTCTGTACTGTATGTTAATGATGTTTTTCAAATACACTCTAATATGCATGCCATCATTATCATCAACACGGATTAGACACGGAATCCTACGACTAAAAACGCAAATGACTACCTAATATACAAAGTCAAAGCAATGCGCTTTAACTATGACTGACGGATATTTCACTGTACACTGAAGATTAACTTACCCTGAATATGACCCTGTCGATCCCCTGTTAAAAGCACAGTCACATGCTAACATTACCTTGCCAGACACATCAGTTAAAAGTCATCTTTAAACAAGTTACAGGATATAAAATTCTCCGGTTTAGTTAATGTGCACAACTGAAAGCACCAGTATTGGTCTGTCTATGAGGCAAAATATGAAACCAAGCAATGATATAAGAGTCATCCATTGTGCTGAATATGCATTTGCTGTTATGTAATATGTATCTGGATGGAAAAATGAATATCTGGCATTGTTACAAATACAAAACTATTTCTGTTCTATGTTACAGTTTAATGTGGCCTATAGAAGAAGAAATAGAAAAGAAGAAAAAAAAAAAAAGAAAAATCTGCTGGACATCTTGAGTGCTGAGACAATAAAAATGTCATTCAAATCATTATGTGTTCCACGTTTCTAATGACAGGCCGAGAAACAAAGAGAAGTCATCTGCACTTCACTTTCAGAGGCTCTTGTTAAAAGCACTTTTGTCAAAAGTACATCTCTCTTCATCCTTGTCCGTCTCACATGATGCAGTAATTGGCCTGAATTTATTTAAACTCTACTGAAGGTGAATATGTGATGTCTCAGCCAATGTGACATTCAGCAATAAGAATTCAGGCCCTGCAAGTCAAAGAAGCAGCTACGCAATGTCAGATTCTTTAAACAGAGCTCATCTTTAACATTTCTGACTCCACACTGCCCTCTAGTGCTGCATGTGGGGAAACACTTCTCAGTGGACCAAAATGTCATTCTGTCTGTATCTGCACAACGTACTTGAGCTTAGAGCTCTACTGCTTTTGCTAGTACACTGCCTGTCAAATATTTGGGGCTGCCTTGCCTTGTCTGGATTATTTCCAAGTTATGACCTTTAAAAGTTCAACTAAGTGGGAAAAGTACTTCCGTAAAGCAGCTGTTTACTATACAGTTAATCAGCACTGAGCTTCATGTTCATTAAAGTCTCCTTGATTTGAAGAGCAGGTTTTGCTTTAGTAATGATTGGACAGTTTTGTTAAAAGTTTGTACCAGGAGGCCTACCAGTCAAATTTTGTGATTCTTTTGTCCCAAAGGTGGTTTAAACACCTGGACAAATTCGGGTGCTCATGGGTGCTGATATCACAAGTGCTGGCAACATGTGGCCTTTAGCTTTTTTAATATGTGCTACATCATTTGAACACAGCATCTGTCCTTCACACTGTGTAAGAATGTACTAATAGAAATGCTCCATAATGACTGGGAATAAAATCTTTATATTAACTTACATTAAAAGTAGATCAAGTTTTTGCCCTCTCCTGTAAAGCTACCACTTTGGAGATACTTCCTTTTTTTTTTGGACAGTGACAATATATTCCTGAGAACTCTTGCTGTGCAACATACACATTTTGATGAAATACACATAATGAAATAATCCTCAAATGGAATAACTTTCGTCTTTTAAGATTTTAGAGCTATTAATAATGGATATATGACGCTGTAGGTTGTGAAGGATTTGTGACTAATGTAGTCACGAATTACAATACAAATTCAGATGGAATACAACATAACATCTTCTGGACAATCATGTGTTTACTGGACAAGGGCATTCAGCTGATCAGTGACCCCTTAAAGTAATTCCACTTACAGAAGTATCTGCAGTTAAATGGTTGAGATGAGATGTTAAGTCATTCAGAGTGGTTTAATGTGAAATGAGTCAGAACTGTTCACAGTGGTGGTGATAGGAACCAGACGTCCACCTCTAAAAACTCTCTCACAGAAAGTTATTACATGACATGGTTATGAATACACTGTCTGATGTCTGAGATGCTGTTTTATGATAGTTTTGAGAAGATTTTGGCCTAAAGCAGATTAAAAAAAAAAAAAAAATTCATGGTGGTTCACTGGTGGTTTTGGATAGTAAATAAATTGGCTATATTTGTGTTGTAGACATGGCGACCCCTGGTTCCTATCAGCACCACTGTAAAGAAATCTGAACCATTTCACACCAAACCACTCTGAATGAGTCTGTTTACATCTCAAGGATTTGATTATGCAGAAATGTTGAAGAATCTGTGGGGGTTTTTTTACCTTTAAGGATGGAACTAAATTAAGGTGCTGTAGAGCTCTGAGAAGATCAGACCAGAGCCATTTCACATTCAAAGGTTTTTGTAGTCGATACTGTAGCTGCTATAAAGAGTTCAGGGAATGCGGTGCCTCCACTCGCCACCTGCTTATGTAACACCAAGAAGTCATACAAATGTTAATTTCCTGCAAATGAAATCATGAGAAAAGCTACGTCCCCCAGATCCCAGGCCTGATTATGATCATTCTAAATATTTGTACATGATGTGGCTCCTGCAAGTTCCTGCAAATATGCAATGATGAGATCCAAATAACAATAAAAGAAAACAACTTTATAAAGTTCACCATGAAATAAATAAATACTGTGCCTGTGCACCTTGGAGTGCTTTATGTAGTCTACTGTCACTGAACATTTCTGAGCATGAAGGCTAACATGTACAGTACCAGTCAAAAGTTTGAACACAGTCATACAGGGGTTTTGCTTTTTTTGTAATAAGTTATGAAAGACTGAATTAGCAGACAGGGGCCAGATTCACGAAAGCTTTCTGAAGAAAAAACCTGTGAAGGTTCTTAAAACAAACACTAGAAGTTCATAAGAATTTGTTTCTGTTATTTAGTTTAATCCACCCAGAGGAGCAAAATAAAGGAAAAACATCAAACCAAGCATTAAAAAAAACTAAACAAGAAATAGAGGTGATGGTAGAAGAAACAGCCAACAGGAAAAAAATCCACCTTAGTAAATTTGAACATTGGGGGGTGACACAGCGTGAATAATTGATAAATTTAGATCAAAACTTATCAACTGTTATAGCCTAAGACGAGTGTGAGTCTGTCATGAGGTTAAGACAACATTTAGGAACATAATGTTTTCGAGAATACTAATTGTTCTTAGAATGATTCCTAAGAAATTAGTTCAGAAGTTCTTAAGAAGTTATTTGAATAACAACAAATTTTCGTAACTTTGTTCTTAAGAATGAAGTTAAGAGAAAAGCATACATTTAAGATTTTCTTTCTTAAGACACTTTAGTGAATTCGCTCCAAGGACAGTGTCATTTATGCGAAGCTCTGCTCTTATGAAGCACCAGCAGCTATTTGAGTGCTAAGAGCACCCCCTTGTGGAGGATCTTTAGCCTGCTAAACGTTAGTGAACACAAGCTAGGTGTATGAGGTGCTTCACATCTAAAAAGGTGTCAAATCAATCTTATATCTTGTAAAGCATTTAAGCCCTTTTTACACTTCACATTAAAATGCATCCATATCTGGATGTTGTCTTTACACAAATTTAAAAGACAAGTGTGATCTGATCTAGCTGTCCTGATCCTGACGTAGTCAAGCACGTGCTGTGGCGTTCGCAACCTAACATCACGTGCCCATCACCCGCAACTTTTACTCTCCTATTTAACATTATTTTGCCATCTGTGTGTATATTTAAATGTAGATGTAAAAATGCATGATATTAATTCATATTTTTCTTTGGGCCATAGCTGCTAAGCGAAACGAACATAACACACCTTCTGTTCCTTCTTTGTGGCTTAAAATGCCGGGAACACTCTGTAATCACGATAGTAAAATGTTTTATAAAGCATTAAACACTGCACAGCCTGTATAGGCTCTGTAAATATTGTGCTGGGAAATGAGATCCCATTAATACCTGGATGCAAAAGCCACATTTGAAAAGAGCAAGTGTAAACATGCTATGTCTTGATTAGATGAAGATTCAATCAACACAATCTGCTCACAATGATTGGATCTTAATGCAAAGTGTAAAAAGGACCTTAAACACTTTTGACATTCAATCAGCTTCACAAATTCGCTCAGCACTTGGTGTTGTTAACTAAACATTTTTTTTTGGAAGTTTTAAAAATAAATTCTTACATAGACATCCACTTTACGACGTCTAAGCTTGTACCCTGAGCGTAAGCTTTTCAATCAAAATGTCTTTAAGATTATAGAATACACATATTTAATCAGGTGCATCCAAACTTTTGGTACTGTAGTCAAAACCAAAACTTCTTCATGCTCGTTACAGATACAGTAAACAGATCCAAGGACAAAGATGAGACCATTTCCTTGATTCCTGTTGTAGCTTATTAGGGTTCCAGTGTAACGGAGGAAAACATCACACAAGACTCCACACTCTTGATTAGACACCATTCTGGTTCATGCTGCTCTGGGAATTTATTAAGTGCTGTTTTTTTCTTTTCGTTTCTTTTCTTTTTTTGTTTTTTTTTTTCCTTCATTTTTCCACTTGCGCCCCCGTCTGGAGTCGTGTTACAGACAGTCAAGCAGCAAGAGTCACAGTTCATAATGTTTGTCAGGCTAGAAAATCATTTACATCACATTATTTACTGACTTTTTTTTTTAAACCACAAACATTCCAGCAACACACTCTAGGGTAGGTGGATAAACAATCAGAAAGCATGACTTTTTGCATAGTATTAAATGAACAAAGACATTGAATTCTTTATTTACAATTATTGTATAGATTAAAAAAATTCATAAAAACAAGATGGATGAACACTTAATCATTTACCCATAAATTGCTAGAGCGCCAAAAAGTACCAATGGCGTGTTTCTTCTTTGTTCCACAAAATGCATGCTGCTAGGTACAGTACATAGAAGCTGATGTATTGCAAGAAATATTATTATTCATAAGTATTAGAATGCTTGAGAACTGTCGGCGTTTCGACCGATTGGTACATGTTTCTGACCGCATCCGTGCTTCGCCCCAATAGCTCAGGCCGCCGGGCGAGTGACTTGACCTGTGGTCATTTTGGGACAAAATCGAACGAGGCCAGTTGCACTGCGAAAAGTAGCGGAGAGGCCGTGTCCACACGAGCCAGGATGGAGTTGCATCTTCACTACAGTCCTCACTGTATACAAACTACCCACCATTCTCATTCACATTCAACGTTAGAAACATTAGAGATGAATCGTTTCGCTTCGGAACGAGTCAAAAGAATAAAGGGCAAAACTTCAGCAGGAGGATCTACCGTACAAAAAAAGATGGATTTCTGACATAGAACTTTGCTGAGTTTCTATACGCATGCCTGAGCTAACAGTTAAAGCTTGTGCACCATCTCATGATGAGGAAAGAAACTGAGAAAACACAAGGAAAAAAGAAAATCAGGGTTGACAAGTGAGATCAACTTGCATATTAAGCATAAGATAGCATGCTTCCCCATGGTTCCAATTAGCAGGAAATGTTACAATAGTATCGTAAAAATTTCAGGGATCTTTGTTACATTGGTTCCAAGTGTGCCTTCAGAAATAGCCATCAGTTTGTCCTCTCTATAGCACAATAAATAGTTAACAACTAGTGAATACTGTTTGAGATGCTAGAGTATATTTACTGGCCGCAGGAAGACAAGCTTGATTTTAACACACAGAAGCACATCTAAATTTACACCACAGAAAATTCATTCATATCTGGATAGTGCAGAAGATGATCATATAGGTATCTTTTTTTAGAAAAAGACTCAAAAGCAACATTCCATTTTGTTTTTTTTTTGTTTTGTTTTTTTTTTGTTTTTTGTTGTTTCTGTATGTTTTTCGCTTGTTCAAAGTTTCTGACAGCTGAAGAGCTGGATTCGTTCTTTCAAAGAAAAGAAAGCAAATCTAGTAATGGAAAAGAGAAAAAAAAGAAGAAGAAGAAGAATCAACACAATATTTCACAAGATTTTCAACACAACTTCGATTTTCCATACATAGAAGCCGAATATAACTTAGTTTACATGTCCAACGTAAAAATTCATCGCAGCCTTCGTAGTCACACAAAATTGAAAATATATATTGTTTTCTTTTCCGTTAAATAAGCTGTGTACCTAAACAAGATATTCCAACCTGAAATGTAGGCTCATGTTTTGAGATGGACCAAAAGTTCATATCAAGCGCTGAATTGGAAAAAAAAAAAAACATAAAAAAAAGAGCGAGTAAAGACATTAAACTGTCATCTTAAGAATCGAGTTTGGAAATAAAAAGGGAGCCGCTCAGAGTTGATCCCCAACAATCAATCATATACTACTAAGATGCCACATTAATTATATAATCCCACTATATTTTGGTTTTCTTTTGTAATCCTCTAAAAATATCTACATTATTTGACAAAATAGCAGGCAAGTCCAGCACACAGTTGTAATAAAACACCTACAGTCCAATATTACAGGAGTACTCAACAACTTGAGTCCTTTCCAACTATGTCTGCCGTATGGTTTTGAACCCTACAAAGAAACCAGGACGTTATCTATGGGTTTTTGTAAACAAATTACATTCTCTTTAGGACATAAATAAGTTAAAGTAGTTAGAGTCATTGAAGCAGAAACAAGGCAACATGCCAACAAAGATAAACTCTGTATATATTTATATATTTATGTATATTATATATATATATATATATTTATATATATATAGTATTTTCAATAAATGCTATTTTCCAAATGTTCCTCCTTTCCAACAGGTGCAAATCTACTGTGCAAGTTGAGCCCTGCAACCTTGCCGCGCTTTATTCGATAACCAAATAAATCTATACAGTTAGGTACATGCCACACACGATACTCAGAGATCAGTGAATTGGATAAGCTGTCTTAAAATAGCAGTCCACGGCACTTCCCACCAAAATCAAATTGAATCAAGTAAAATAAAAGAATTCTTTTCAAATAAAAACTCGGGTAATGTACATTCATGCAGGAGCAATTTTAATAGTTGAATTTGATTTTAAATAACTCTTCTTGCAGTCTGTTGTCGTGTTGTCAGGAAAAGGGAGCGGACCGTTAAAACTGGATACTGTTTTTCAAGTCACTCCAGAAACGTCCTAAATCAGTCTCGTTCTCCTGAACTTATCAGCAGAGGAAAAGAAAAACAAAAACAGGAAAAACGCGGTTCCGACCACGTGTTCAGTCAGCAGCACACGTTCTGTTTTGACGTGCGTTGTATTTTATTTTGTTGCGCTTTTTATGTATTGTCTTACGTAGTGATTTATTTGATGTTCCCAAGCGACTGGGGCTAGAGTGACGTCTCCAAACTATGAAGGGGGCTCCCGGGACTGGATGAAGCAGCAGATTTACTTGTGTCGGTAGTCAGGTTTATGCCGCTGTCGATGGCGTTGTTGTTCTTGTTGGGCGACGAGGGCTGACTGGAGTTCTTCCTGGCTGCCTCGTCGTCGATGTCAGTATCGTCTATGAGAGGGATGTGGGGTGTGGAGTCCTCTATTCTAAACTCGGGGTGAGTCATGAAATTGTGGATGGAGGTTCTGGATTCCGGTTTTTCCAAGCCTTCGTAGAGCGAGCTACGGAACGCATTCACGACGCGGATCTGCGGAAAGGATAAGACCAAGATGAAATAAGTTACCGGTGCAGACGCTTTAAATGTCAGCGCAGGGGAAAGATAACAGGAAAAAACAGAGAGGCCACGGAACCGCCATTATCAGCAGTCCTATAGCTTCGAAACTCGGGAGGCATTCACAGTTCACTACTCTATCGTGCACTGAGACGTTTGAAAATAAAGCTCACTCAAACTGAAGGTAAAAAAAAAACTGTAAGAAAAAGAAAAAAGGCCACCCAAGAAAACACAGGCAAATGTCATTTTCTTTTAACGGCACAGTATACAGTATACAGTAAGATCCAGTATGTTGTATACCTAGAGACAATTCATGTTAATTTGCAATGAAAAAAAATTAAACATGCAAGTTGAAAACTTTTTGTGGTAAACAGGTAAGAGGAAAAGAGTTCAGATCCAGGATGAGTTTTTGAGGAGACAAAATCAAACAGGAAAAGAAGTCCACAAATAGTCAATACAAGCACAGGATATGGTGAGATGGCTGGGACGAGAAGATGTGGGGTAATGAGGCCTATGCTTCATGAAGCATAGGGTCACAACACGATGGTGGCAGACCAAAGCTTAAAAAGTCAGTCAGACAACACGACAAAACATGCAGCTCGGGACAACACCAATGTGAAGACGTTTCAAATGAACACAGGCACACACATACTGCAGAATGAGAAAAACCAGGAACAGACGTAGAGTCTGTTCTTTCAGTAACTCCATGCGTCCCTGTGTAAACACTCAAGTATAGGCCACAAAGTTCACGGTTATGTTTGCTTTCACCAAAGGCAGCAGTACAGCCAAAAAAAATGACTAAACTAAAAGTTCTGCAGAAAGTATACAAAATTAATATTATAATGACTGCTTTTGAGGCTATTAAATAAAGAAAGCATCTGTCCTCTTTTTCCAAAAATAAATGGTCATCTTAATAAACATAAATCAAGGAAATAGTCATCTATTAATTTAAACTTAATTTAATAATTTCACAGTAAAATATCTGAGATACTCTTAACTATATCCATTACAGTAAAACATATTCAGTGCATATTTATCCATATGATCAAATTTGACTTCTCCTTCCACTCCTATCAGCTAAGAAGGGGTGATCACGCCAAACACAAAGGCAAAAAAGTTGGACTGGTCTGAATGACAGATGAGAACAAATGTCAGGACGAATCACATCAATGGGAACTGGCCTAATGCTCAGCGAGACTCTGCTCCAGTCAGCACAGAGTGGACTACATGACCAACAGCGTGAAGCCACAAGACAAGAATGGGTCGCTGTGGGCCTCCTGGGGGCTTGGCTCTACAACCACACAGACGACAGATAGGACGAGACTATGAGGAGGAACCGCCATTCTCTTCACACGTCTTCATCGCTGTGCAGAGAGAAGTCATAATATTCAAAATAAAAAAAGAAAAATTAGACGTAACGTCAACAACTGCAGCCAAAACGTTTTCGGCAAATACGTCTGGCTCAGCGGGAGATGGTACCGATGGCTTATACTTGAATGTTTACCCAGCCTGGTGAGTTTTGTTTGTGGAATATTAGTTCACATCAACTTTTTTGCGACGGACAGTGGAGGGACTCACAACCTGAAATTCACTCCGTAGGCTGCACCCTTACTCCAGGGCTCTTAGCACTCTGAGGGAGACAAACACATGGGACATTGAGACAACAGTTCCTTCGAGGAAAGGGAAACGATTAATTGATAAATAGTTGCAAAAAAGAGCAAGAGCAGACCATCAGAAAACAGCAAGAAGCAGAAAATGCGGTCAAAGTTGCCCTCTAGTAATAATGGAAGTTGTATGTATTACTGGCTATTACATACCACAGTTACAAATATCACCTCTTCAAACTGTGATGAAGGGAATATTTAGGGCTTCTTTTCAAAAGGTATTGCTATTCTGCATTGTTAGAAATGAGTACCACTTAACTCTTAGAAGCTGCATTTTTCGCCAGCAATAACAAAATCCTGCTTTAGATTGATAGGAATTACTCACTCGTAGCTTTTAAATTTCTGGTAAAAATGCAGATTCTAACTTTCACATTTAGAATCTGTAGAGGAAGAGATATTTCATTATATTAATTTGATAATTGGATTTTGACGAAAAGGTAACATATTTGTCTCTTTTGTCATTAAAACAAAAAGAAATCACTACAAATGCAGACTCAAATATGTCGATACACAATGACTATAAAAACAGAGGAAAAGGACATATATGCCTACTTGAGTTTTGTTTTTTTTTTTGTTTTTTTTTGGTAAAATGAGATAAGAAAGTGAATTACTGTATTTTTAGACACAGACTGTATGTTTCATTCTTATTTTTATATCTGCTTTATTTGTTTATTCCGCTGGGTGCAATCAGTGAAGTCGTATTCTGAGAGGACATCCTTGACAAGCGGCACACAGAAAGTTCTCACTCACGCCCAGCAGGAACAGCAGCAGTGCTGGTAGGAGAGGAAAGGGTATTGGACAAGGACATGTGACTAGGACTAGAAACATTGGTTACATCCTGATTCTGGCTGGTGGTGGAGGACTGGCGCCTCAGTGCCCCCTGAAAGGAAGTCCCGCTCTTGAATGTGTTCACAACCTCGATCTGCAAGAAGGGTAAAGACAATACATATAGCATACCATATTCGGTTAAGGTGACATTCCAAGTCAAGGGGATTAGAATTTGATGTGGAAATGACACGGCATGGATGGGACTGCCTTCTCACACAAAGAAGCATGAGAAGGGTTAGTAAAGCTACAGGCCACTGTCGTAAATTAAGAAGGCTTGTTTTTTTTTTCCCTGCAGCTTAATCAGTCAGCATGATGGTGACAGAAGAGTGTCTGTCCAATGGTCTTCATTAGCGGTCATCTGGAGGTAGACCTCACTACAGGACTGTATTATGAAACATTGCTAACATAAGGCATTATCAAAAAAGCAAAACTAAATGAACAGTCCAGATCATGCAAATGTGCAATCTTCTCAAAAATCCATTTTGAGTACTTTTGCATGCCACTTTAAATGACTGCATTTATATATATAAGAGAGTACTTACTATTATAGTAAAATCACCAGTGTTGAATTAAGCCTTGCAATGTTCATCTGCATTCAGTTTACAGCATGCAAAGTTAAATTAAGCTCCAACAAAGACTGAATTAAATGCAAGAAATGTTCCTAAGTATGAAAAAATCTTGCACATTCATGAAGGCCAGCCATGATTTCAACAGATCTTCTGGCCATGCCTCTTACCTGAGTCTGGATTCTACTGAGGCCGCGGAACCAGAGGATCTGGCCTCGCCGCAGTTCACGCTCAGCATGGTCGATCTCCTCTTGGTCCTCATTCAGCTCCTCCTCAGGCATGTCATCCTTTTGCGTTAACTGACCCGCCCCTTTTAGGAACCTCAGCTTGCTGTTCGGAACCGTCGATATCACCTACGTCATAGAGAGGAATTGAATTTTGGCTAACTGATCATTTTCAAAGAGTTCAGTCTGGATTTCTTTAGAACCCTGATTGAAATGGTGCTGCTGTGATGTGCATGGTAAGTTACCTGTCCCCAGACCAGTTCTCCTAGCCCGAGGAACACACACCACATCCACTTTTCCAAGTCAAGAGGAGAGCAACTGAATGGTTTCCCTCCAAACTGCACAATCACAATCTAAAACATAGAAATGAAAAAATCTCAGTCTACTCAACATCTCAGTTCTAGTGAAATTAATTTTGAAGGAACAATATGACCAAGCATAATAATGTGGCTAAAGGTCAGTTTATAGTCCAAGTGACAAATGTCGCTCAACAATAACAAAAAAAAAAACTGTAGTCGACAGATGTTGCAGCGCTGTAGGCTTTCACAGTCCTGTGCCAGCGGCAAAACGTCAGAATACAACATCATCTCTAGTTCCTATGAAGACTTGTATGACAACACAGTTAATGACACAGTAGTGAAACTGCAAAGAACAGTCTGAAAACAGGGTTTGAAGCTGCAAGGTCGCTACAGCAACCAGAAATACTAATTGTGTTCACTCACAAGTTCTTTCCGCGTCATGCAAGGTTGCCAGGTTTGTAGTTTTGCCAAAAATTCCGGTTAGTCTGAAAGTGCAGTGTAGGGGGGGAATTACACTGCCATGGGATGCATTTTCTGCTTGGACACTATTCTAAATGAGCTAAAAAATAAAAAAAGAATCTTCTTATAAATGTTTCTAAAAGCAAGAAACAAGAAAGTAAACACAGCTGTCCAGAATGCAGAACTTTGAGTTTCTATCCAATCAGAGTGCGCAGAGTGTACCTTATTTTTTAATGTATGTGACAAGGTCTGCGACACACAAATTTTGTGTTTCACGTCATTTTTGGTCAAGCGACACTTGTAGCCTGGACTATACATTAATTGTTAGCAGTTTTAGCATTGCTAGCTGAACTATTCCCTTAAGATGCTTCAAACCATCATCATTAAACCATTACAGCAAAGGTGTAATTACTGTATTACAGAAACTTTCTTTTTGTTTTAAGTTAAGATCTGACAGGTCAAGATAAGACTCTTAACAAATTTGTATTACAGAAGCACATATGATCTCAAATTAGGAAATCTTAACCTACTCGATTGAAGTTGACAATCAACTGTCATGTCTGTTACCTAGCAACCGACCATATGTGCACAGCTGAAATGTAAACATGTATTTAAAATAATCAATTTATTTAACTAGACAGCTAACGTTAGCTACCGTTACTGATGTAAAAAGGATAAAAAGGACTGAAAAATGTGATTAATGTGATTGTTAAGAATATTGTGAGAGCGCCCCCTGCTGTTTATCAGAGCATCACCGCTCAGTTTCAGTTTCCACTTTCCAAAATCTTTAGCCGAGGATAAGATCATGAACCTAGGAACTGAAGTTCTGTAATAGCTTCTTTCCTAAATTCAGGCTGTCATGTCATTTCTGCAATACGGCCCCTGATTCATAACCTTCGTTAAAGAAATAAGACTGCAACTGCCACGTAGGCAACTCATAAAGAGCTAAGCAGCCTTAATGAAAGCCTGATTATTAAAGAAAAAATTTTATGCATACATAAGCTGTACTTGTTTCTGTTGGAGCTGAATTTGCTACTACCTGAATAGCAAATGTCCCCAAAACAATAGAGCAGAAGATGGGATTTCTGAAGATGCCGTCAAACACGTTCCTCTCTCCGTGAATCTTGCGAGCGTTGATCTCATTGAAGAGTTGCATCATGACGAAGGTGTTGAAAATGATGGTGTAGTGTTCAGATGGAGGCGAGTGCAGTGGGGCATTCCTGCCACTATCTATGTCAAAGATCTGTTCACCTGCACAAAAACACCAGAATGATGATCAGTAGCCTAGACATAATCATAATATTTTAATACAATAAGAAGAAGGAAGAAGGTACTGAGACACCCTTGAGAACATCAAATGTCCTCCAGATCTCTATCATTACATTGTAAGCTTATTATCCCATGTCTTAAAATAAAGACATTTTCATTTCTTGCCAAAAGACAGGAATCACCTACATATCATCTTGTAGATTTATACAAGAACAAACAAGCCCGAAGAATAAAAGGCTTAAAAAAAGAAGTTTACTATAAGAATTGCATACCAACAAACAGCAAAGTGAAAATGATAATGAGCTGGTAAATGCCATGGCCAAGAATGTTCTTTGCCATGGTGCTAGAGATGAGGGGCTTGTTGCGGCCATAAGGTTTCCTCATGAGCAGGGATTCAGTGGGTGGCTCCGTAGCCAGGGCCAAAGAGGCAAACGTGTCCATGATCAGGTTGACCCACAGCATCTGAACAGCTTTCAAGGGGGAATCCTGTAAAAACAAGGAAAATTTGGTTAAATGAGATACAGCTACAACAACAGCTGAGCAGTGTGGCTGTGTTTTATAATGTGATTTATGAACTAATGCGATTGTCATTTCTAGTAATGTCCATTAACATGAGAAAAATACTGAAAACATAATAAAGTAGTATCTAACCTTTACACTTTATTTCCAACACTATCACACTTACACTGCTATTTAGAAAGTGGTCAGGAACATCATTTTATAGCACATACAAATTTTCAGTCTATATTTTCCCTGCTCTAAGTCTGTGTTTACATAGAGGGCCTGATCCTGAGTTGCTTCTGTTGGAATTTTCTGAACAAAAGATTTTTTTTTTTTTTTTAAATACAATGAAAGCTGCATAAACACAATACTATGCACTGTGCATACACGTACATCATTACCACAATAGCCAATATAGCTACATCAAATGGACACACTGCCTGAAAATAGATCAGATATAAAAAACAAATTGAAATTGTCTGCAGTGTGAACCTGATTCAGTTCATGAAGAGCCTGGAAATGAGTCAATGAGCTGAATCAGACGTTTGAGATTAGAGAATCAAAAAAGTGCAAAACAGAGCAAGCACTAGGATGGGGAGTTGTATTGCCCTCTTTTCAATGCCTTTTACTAACGAAGCTACAAGCAAAAAAGTTAAAATTGGCTGTATTCTGTCAAAACAGGCTTTGGAGATAAACTTGACTTTTACTTTTGAAGTATATGTCATTTAAAACTTGCATTTTCAATTTGCTGTTTTCTCCCCTAAATCAGAATGTTACATATATCTCTGTGTTGCGTCCAGGCAGCATGTTCTACTGGAATGTTTGTGTCTCTTTCTGTTCATGACAACAGCTAAACCTCACTGAACGGCAGCAGCTTTTTCAAGAAGCTAACCTGCTTTCATGAGGAGCATCAACGTTTTATTAGGTCAGTGTTCCACAAGGAAATGAAACAAAGTTGTTTTAGAGAAGCAGAATTGGGTCATCAGCCTTGGCCCAGCAATATATTATGGACTTTTTCTGAGGCTAGGTTTCAGAGGCAAACCTGTTCTTTGATTGCTCAACTACAGATAAGAGGTAACATGGAATGAATGCTATGCAAACATGTTGAACACACTGCCAATTGGATTTCCATACATGGATTAAGTCTAAGCAAAGACTAAACTGTAAATGCCAATGGTGATTCAGCATTGAAAATACAGATCTGGGTCAGGGAAACTGGCCTTGCAAGTACAATGGGCCTAGGTAAGCACTGGGATATTGCTGTATTCAGTAGAGAGCTGACTCTAACCTGCGTAATGCAGGCCCCAGTGAATGCCACAATCACAGCCACCACGTTGACAGTCAGCTGGAACTGCAGGAACTTAGAGATGCTGTCATAGACATTGCGTCCCCACATCACGGCTTTCACAATACTGGTAAAGTTATCGTCTGTCAGGATGATGTCTGATGCCTCTTTGGCCACATCTGTACCTGCGATTCCCTGTCAAAGAGAAAAGCTTTGTCATTTCACCAACAAGCCATCTAGGGTTAAATTTAGGGATCCACAACTGAAGCACAGGACAGAGGACCAAAAAAAACTGAAGTGTTATGGGCAAGAAAGAAATGACAAAAACTGAACAAGAAAAAAAGCCAATGCACTGAGAGTGAATCTAAAAGAAAAGTACACAACCAAGTAACATCTGTGTAAACACAGAAGTATCTGAGCGAACCCTTTCATTGTTGCTGCTCTCTATGCCCATAACGTGTTTACGTTTTTCAAAGACTAGCCTGAGGGCTTTCTCTCCCCGAAGATGTCTGACAGTGGAAAGTGCTGTAGGAAAAACACAGAGAAAAAGCAGCCTGCAGGCAGTGTCCCTCTCATGCCTTCCTATGCCTAGGGTTGGAGGGGGTGAAATTTGAAGAGAGTGCTGACCAAAGCAATATTTCTTCTGCTGAAAAGCTAAAAGACTATTATTTAACAATAAAAAATGTGGATAGTGGGGCACCACAAATGCCAAAACGCAAACCTGACCAAAATCAGCACAAGGACAGTAAAGGACGAAATTTATTCTGTGGTCATCTGAGGTGAGCACACTACCCAAAGCCTACGCTAGGGGGCACTCCTGTGCTTTTTGAGTCTGCAGGAGATGGCGTGATGGTGTGTGTCAGAATGACGCTAGCTGGGAAATGAGGACAGCCTGAATTGGGGAGGAACAGGCACAGACTTGGAGGATGGAATTACAACATCATGGCCTGCTTTTCTGCTTCTAGATAAAAAGCTGAGAATCCAAGATGACTGCTTTTAGTGGAGTTTAGAGGCACAGCAGCACACACCATGGCAAAGCCGACATCTGCTTTCTTCAATGCAGGTCCGTCATTGGTCCCGTCGCCAGTCACAGCCACCACCTGCCTCTGATCCACCAGGGTGCTGTCAATGATACCTGTGACAGGATTATCACAGCAAAGTCATTATTAATGCTTCAGAACAGCTCTGTGGCATCTTTGCTAGACTTATGTAACACGTCTTAATGTAAGGAAAAAGTAAGAAGTACATATATTAGTATCATAGGACAGTATAATTTTAATATAAGAAACAGAGGCTCAAGGCCGCACCTTTAACGAGTGTGTGCTTGTCCGTGGGAGAGGATCTGGCCAAAACTCGGAGTTTGGGCCACACTTTATCAATGCGCTCCTGTTCAATCTACAGACAACATGTAAACTCTGTTGAGAGTCATCAGTCATAACGGCAGTTTTCATCAACACTAATGCTAAGGAGCCATAAACCTGCATAACTGAGTACATAAAGCTATCATTACAGGATTAGATAAATAAGGCCATGCCTGTGAAGCACATGCATGAGTTAGTGTAATTAGCATAACACAGGTCAGAGGGTGCCATAAATGTCAGCTGGGTCAGAGTGACTTCTTACACTGTGATTATTTTGCTGGCTAATTATTGATCAATGACCAAATGATCTGATTAGCGACAGCACATTACATCTACCTTTACAACAACTAGTAAGATTCATCCAGCTTGCAGAGCTGATAATCTCATTTCATACAGGAAATATCAGCAACTTTGGCGTATAATCACAGTGCAGCAAAGTTTCTCAAAAGTTGCTTTATCAGCATACTAAACATAGACTGAAGTGTGTATACAGGAAATGCAGGACTTCCGATGGTGGACACAGTAATAAGATTCAAGGGTCCACTTTTATAGACTATTAAGCATAGTCATGCGCTTGCAAAGTACTTCTACTTTCTGGCCAGGGTAAGTCTTAATGTTAATATGCATATTTCCGGTCTCTAGCGACCTGTGAATCAGTCAATGTGCAATACCTCTCCTTTCTCGTTCCTGATCCTCCTGTTAAACTCTTTGCCGTCAATGCACAGAAAGTCCTCTCCGGGATGGATAATGCCACACTTGATGGCAATGGCCCGTGCTGTGTTGATGTTGTCTCCAGTTACCATACGCACTGTGATTCCAGCACGCTGACACTTCCGGATGGCTTCGGGCACCTGCAGGACACAATGCTGGATTATTTCTGTTGTAGAACTATGATTGTTTCAGTTACAGATAAGGACGTCCCTGGTCAAGTTTTTTTGCACCAGTCCTAATCCTAGTCTCAGCCACTTCATTAACATTAAAGTTCTAGATATGCCAGCGTGCTGATTACTTTAAAATGCTTCTGCAAAATTACTTCACATTTAGTATGTGCATAGTGTGACACACTTTTTTTAGAAAAATAACCATTTAATGGTATTAATATTTAAATAAAATTAAAATAAACTTTTACGTTTCAGTAACATGGGTAAAGTACTCCTTTTTCTCATGCTGTTACTACTACTACTACAAGCTAAATATTACAGCTATTTCTGACACCGTGCCTCACTGTTGCAAGTTAATGACCATTTTTGTCGCATAAATAGAGTTTAACAGGATAAAACAGCCTATATAAACGATTAGACTTAGATTGGAATTAATAAAGCTAATATGGATCCATTAAAATTTCCATTGATTGTTACGCATATCAGTCAGATTGGGACATCCCTAGTTGGAGAATTACTGCCAGCTAACAGGCCCTAATTCAGTGCTTTAAGCCTCTACCTTCTGAGAAAAAGGTCACTGCGAGTGCCTCCACAAACCGCAAGCCTACGCCCGCGCTCGCAGGTCAGAGGAGTCCGGTGCTGCGGTAAATGAGTACACCACCGCACTGCGCAGGCATACAGAACACAACAAGCCCTTTCTACCCTCCCTTTACCTTAATGTGTCCTTCTTTCTCTCTCCCTCTCGCTCTCATAGTTTAGTTATGCAGCACAATACATTGATGAATTATGTCTATTGTTTTAGGGCTGAATGATATAGTTAAAATACATTCATCGAAACACCCTCAGAAACTCATCTAGAACCGGTCAGGATGCCCACAGCACACTAAAATTTGTTAGTGGGCTCCTTAGGAGAGAGTCAGAGTGTAAGTAAGATGTTAAATCATCAGTACGAGTGCTGATAACAATTCAAAATGATATTCCTGCTGAATAAAGACATGATGCATATACGTCCGTCATAATGGCCATCTGATATGGTTCCTATCACATCTGCTATACTCAAGACTCCAAATCTAGACACAAATCCACCATGCATGCGCAGGAAACTCTATTGAATCCACAATCCAGTGTACACAATCCATACTCATTTCAACAAAGCAAGGTCAATAATGAACAAAAAGACATAAAAAAAGACAAGCATAAATAAATCATAACTGCAGCAAAAACCAGAGAGACTGTAACACAGAATGAAGTAATAATAGATAACAAGGTTCGGTATGCAAAGAAGAAAACACTGGCAGGACTTTGCAACAAGAGAACAAAAATCCAAGGTTTTTATAGAATTGAACGATAACTGTGAATAAGTGCTTGTGGTTAGTAGGCTGGCAGTGACGGGGTGTGACAACTCACCTTTTGTAAGCCTTTCACTGCGGCATTCTACCAATTCCTGATAAGTGCTTTATTAGTAATTAGAAGCTAAAAATAGCAACACCGTACAAAGTCACTGAATTTACTTAATTCGAGTATGTACATAATTTCCACATGGAAAAACTATATCACAAACACAATTATTGGCAAAAGTAAGTAAACTGAAAGACAAAACTGTGCTGATGATTTGGAAACTATGCACACACTTGAACCCAGTGAATCAAGTGAAAGTGAATCCAGCACCGTTTTTCAGTTTTTTCAATTTCCATTGTGCATATACATGGGTACCAACTTCATACGATCAGAGCTGAATCACCCCGGTTTTATGATTTACACGTTGCTTGCCAAGGATAAATGAAGACACTGGATTGGTGACACAAAACAAATGTTCTTTTTAGACAGTTCTTTTTGACAGAGGCAAGAGAATATGTAATATTCATTAGGCCACATCCAATTAGCATGGCGAAAGAAGATGGAATGAAAACGGGGAACGGTCTAGACATCTAAACGGGACCAGAGATGTTATCATGTTGGGCAGACGTCAAGCCATTTGGGGGGCTTCGGAAACAACAGTCGAGTTCCACTTAACTCATTGAGGACAGACTGAAGAGGAAGAGCTTCATTAATAATGGACAGTGGCAGAGGAAGGTGACTGGTAACATTAGACGATTAACTCCAATGGATTTGTTTACGGATTCTCAGGTGTCTACTGATTTATTAGCGAACAGGGGTGAGTTGAGCCTGACGCCAGGAAGCAATACATCTGAAAGAGTTTCGCAATACTAGTTCAAAGCAAGTGGCTTAAATGGAAACACAGCAGTGATTTCAACTACTAGAATTCATATTAAACAGATTCTTTGATCAACAGATCAAACAAATCATCCGTACAAGATCATCACATTCATTTCGTATTATTTTTGAAAGTAATCTCTGCTATAATTGCATTTTAATGGGGAACCCTTGTCAAGCCTTTTGGTGCCCAATTGCAAGACACATTTTAAGTATATATTATTACCAAAAATGATTTCACTGTCTATATGATAAGGCATCTATTAGAGAGATCACTGAACTGCAAAATGGCTTAAGGGCCAGTTCACAAGGTCTTGAAAACTGCATGTTAATTTCAAGGTCACAGAATAAAACACCAATGTTCTGCTTTGCACTTCCTTGTAATTCCGTTTCATCGCCAGTGTTGCCTTCTTTAAGAGGTCTTCAACAAACCGACAATTACACAGTATGGCTCTAGAGACGAGGGGAGAGAAAGCAAGAGCGAAGAAACGGGGAAGAGATAAAAGCAAGCGGCTAAATAATGCAGTGGCGGAGTCAGTGTTTTTTGGCGCTTTGTGGGAGCAGAGAAAGTACGCATTGAGGACAGACGTTCAAAACTGTGGCAAGAATAGTGTGTTACATCTGATGCAGTATCTTCCATTTCTCTCATCTAATCGTTATGTCAAAGCAGCTCAGAGGGGTGTACCCATGTCACTGAAGAGTAAAAGCCTCAAGACAAATATCTTTAGTGACACTTACTGCACACACACCAACTAAAAGCAGACATCAACACTAAACATGCAGTATGCAGTGTAACGTATATATATTTCCAATAGTAAAAGTTTTCAGCCAACACTGTAAATGAGACACAGGCTTCATCAGTTGACCAACCCTTCCCAAAAAAGCTCCAAATGAGAAAACTCCGTACCTCAGGTCTGACTGGATCTTCGATCCCAACCACACAGATTGCGGTTAGGTCCGACACAATGTTGTTTTCGTCATCCCATTTTGGCTCAGGGTCTGCAGGGAATTCACGGAAAGCCACACAAATTGTCCTAAGTCCATCGCAGGCCATGGGTTCAATCACCTTCTTCACCATCTCATCCCTGTCCCGGGGCCGGAAAACTCGGGGCTCACCCACTTCGTTCAGGATGCGCGTACACCTGGACCAAGGTCATTGAGGTCAGTGTCCTCCGAAACTAACGTTCCAAATCACTTATAATGCAAATACGAATTGAGCATTATGAAGAAAAGAGTGCTTTCACAGTTTTTTCATTTCTATATAATACAATCTTCTGACATGATCTGAAAATGTAATCATCAAATTAGTACTCAAGCTAAATAAAAGCAAAATAAGGACAGTAAGACCAAAAGATGCTCACTTCTTGAGAACAATCTCCGAGGCTCCTTTGCTGTACATCCTGAAGCTGCCATCTGGAAGTTTAATTACAGTGCTCATAGACTTCCTGACTGAGTTGAATGTGTACACCTTATAAAGCTTCTCTTCTGGGATCTGGTTCCGAATGGACTGGTAGTCCCGCTTTAGGTCAAGGACCAGTCCTAATAGACCACATTCTGTCTTGTTGCCCACCTGCTTGGGGAGACCTCCCTCTTTATCTGGAGGCTGAAATAACCAGAACACATAATGGTAGAGATTAGACACAAAAACGGCAAATGATATTCATGACAGGTTACTCAAGTCAACTCAGACATCAGCAATGACAGAAATACAGTCGTATGCAAAAGTCTGGGCGCCACTGAAAATAAGTGCACACATTCTCTACAGATAACACACTTCTGCACATTTTAATACACAATTACTGTTTATTTGCTGAATTTAACATATTGGAAAACAAAATACAACATAAAATGTGGGCTGTGTAAAAGTGCCACATTTTATATTTTATGTGTCCTTTTTGTGCTCTAAAATTAGCAGGAAAATGTTATATTTAAGTTTGTTCTCTGTAGATGATGCGACAACTTATTTTCACTCAAAATATGTTTTTCATCCAACTATATACAAACATAAAAAGTGTCAGTTAATTTGACTTATTTGCATACACATACATCAGTAACGGAAAGTCAGTTTCAACGTAGTGTGATCTCAAAACCTCAAAAGGCTTCTGATACTTTATGAACGCATCCTGAACACATTCTTTAAAAAATGGACCAAAACGAATGATAAACCTCTTAAAACTTTAATTTTGTCTTTTACTTCTATTTTATAGGTAACAGTATATCTTGATTTGATTTTTGGCTTCAAGTTTCAAGGGAAGGAGTCTGCACCTTTATATCACATTTAAGTTCTCTAATTTAAGTTCTCTAATTCTGTCCTTGTGTGTTCCACTCTAACCACCAGAGTCACTCTGGGTAGCATAGGAGGGTGTGGTCGCCTGATTCGAGACACCCCGAGGACAGTGGCTGGCACACAATGGCCGGCCGAACGGCTGTCCTCTCCCCGGTCAGCACACGCTCCTGCGAGTCTTGGCATATGGCAGAGCGAGAGCTGGCAGAGTTACTTCCTCTTTCCAGCGCCGCGCTACACAGGGCTCCCATTCCAACTCCGTCTAAGCTGCGTGGGCCCCCGCTGGTCCCCTCCTTCCGTGTCCCCAATAAGGTCATTGTCATGGCACCTCTTTGATTTCACCCCTTTACCAGTACTCAAAGTGACAGCCTCTGTTTGGACGAGGGAATAAACGAGGAAAGCGAAGCTTAAGGCATCGTAGAAGTTTTGGCGAGCGCCTTGGGCCACATGGTGCTGCTGCAGCCGGACATGCAACTCTGCCCAAAACACCTGATAAATTTCCAGGCTACATGAGGAGATATTTCACCTCAACACAGGGGTAGTGTGAAAAGAGCCCCCGACAGAATCTGGTCGTATGAAATAACCACCATCTCCTAAAATCATACACTTGCACGCTTTGTCATTGGCAGCCAGTGCTAGCTATTTCTAGCAAATAATTATTTTTTGCCTGTGCAATCATTACACTCCATTAGCTTAAGTACAGAACTTCAAGTCCATTTAAATCCTTTTTAGTGGTGCCAGCTGCAATGTGGGATAAGTAATGTGGGTACAGTCAATTGGACAAAGACCAACGCTCACATTTTATTCAGCATTTCTAACTCAGTGTAGTCCAGCACAAAACAATCAGCACTATTGTACGGGTGCATCAAAATTACTACTGCTGCTTCAACTTGCAGAAAGCAATTCTACCAATTAGTGGCGATTTTCAATGGAGTGAACACAAGCTGTGCTTCCAGCTACTGTACAGCTGTTTGAGACCTCTGTGCACAGGGGTGTACAAAATTAAGTTGACAGCAGCTCAGCAAGCCTGGGGAGTCACCAATTAAGTAAAGAAAAGAAAGCTGATATGTCACTGACCCCTTCCTTGACCTCACTTCAGGTAATTATACTGGTTCGAGTGACCATATGAAATGGACCTACAACACATGATGCTATTATTTAAATGAGAATCTATGTTAGCATCTCACAAAAAGAAACTGTTAATTGTAACAACTTTTCACTGTAAGTTCATACCATACATCTTCTGATGCATGCTTAATTAAGCCTCCTTGTACGAGTCCTTAATTCTCAAAAATTATTACTGCCACTGCACTGCAATTTACATGTAATTATATCAGTATTTACATATTTGGTTATGCACCGAGTTATATTCACATTCAATTTGCATTCTGTATAAGCTGTGTTGATGCCGTGTCTGTTTTTCTGCATGTTTCAATGTCAAGAAATGACAAAAGCATGGTCTACTGTCCACAAAACAAGACTGTACGTATTTTCTCCTCTCCTTAAAACACTGTGTATGAAATGTGGTAAGAATTGAAAGTTTACAATCTGCACTTTACACACAATTTCTCTGCTTCAATGACCTACGATTGACAAATAATTAAACAAAACATAAGAAGGTGTTTCGTGGCATATCCGCTAAGGGCAAGTCAGGATGGTTTAGAACATTAAGGGAAATCAACAGAGTTGAAAATATGCCTTTTTTAAAAAATACACACCTTAGTCCCTGACCTAGAGAACTGTCCTCTCCAAAACACAAGGTTTCCACGTATGTACACCTAACCTCTGATAAAAGATTCATGATGCTAAGTCAAAGTGACATCAGTGTTCGAGCTGATCTCTCCAGTTAGAGGCCCTGAAGGTCTGACAGAACAGGTGGTTGGGGCAACTCGAGAGCAACAGTCCAGGAAGTCTATGTAGAGCTCAGACTACAGCTCAGAGTATCAGAGTACACGGAAGCAACAACTTCAGCCATTAGCCCAGGTCCAATTTCAGAAATCCACAAAACCTTCTATTGCTGAATTCAGAGCAATATTGAACACCAAGATGCAGAAACATGGATAGTAAGCAGTAAACTAAGAAATTTTTTTTTATCAAATTCTGCCAGCCTGATCTCATGACCTCACTTCACTTCATCAAATTTTTTAAATCTATTTTTAATAAAGTCTTAAACATCCCAAACCTGGTATTTTTTGTCCTATGTACAATGTCACTGGATTCTCTGAAGCACAAGATCGTTTAGCATCCAAAATAGGAATAATGCTACATACATGCTGCAAGCAAGCAAACACTCCTGCGCTCTAAAATGACACAGCATGAAAGCAAGTCTGTTATTATGCTTACTCAACCTGTAGGCTAAAACTGCTAAAACAACCAAATTACCACATTTCACAAAGCTTGCATGGTGTATTTTATTGACTTTGCCAGTTTTATAACATCAATTCAGAGTGCAGCAGTTTTAGTTGGACATAGCAAGAGTCATTTATCTGCAAATTCAGAGGAAAAACATCCCATATAGGAAAAACATAGCAGCTCTGGAATATTTTTGTCTACCACAGGGCACAATATCAGCGATTTCTGAATACACCACCCATTTTTGTTATTAGACCCAGAGCTGCTAATATGGACATGACTATTGATCAGTGTCAGCAGTTTGCAGTCATATTTTGTGGGGGTTTTTTTTTTAGCAACTGCAGTAAATAAAACAATGCTGCCCACTGAGAGGCTATTTCACATTAACTTACATGAGTTAAAAGTACAGAACATACTTAAAATACTGTCTTCACAAATTAGGATTCCTAAACATTTTAAAATTCCGTACATTCCAGACTTCTCAGTAGATCTTTCAGATCTTTTCCAGCCCTTGGAAAACTTGCATTTACCCACTGTGGCTATTCAGTACACACTTCTCTGCAGAAAGGTGGACAACATTATGCTGTCAAACATCTCTGCCCAAAGATGAAGAAAACTAACTGGTGCTACTCGTTTATACTCGCATTATTTTACCTTAACAAATTGTATAAATAATATTACGTCATTGTACCCTTAATATTTTAGTCTCTTTTATAAAAAAGAACCAAAAATGAATTGAAAACAGTTAATGGCTATGGCAACAACGACGAATGTAGGAATGGTTTCCTTATGCAGAAAAGACAGTCAGTTTATTTTTCTGATAACTGCATAACTCATTAATTTTGAGACAAGCTTAATATTTAGTTATTTGTAATGCTATGTGTTTATATGCAATTAAAATATTACATTTTCTTTCGAGCTAATTTGGTCATGTGTTTGGATTTGGTACAGTTATACGGCACTTGGGGCAGAGCCGTTTTGCAGGCTGTGACGTACAGGTGTAGAAGCAGCTCTGCGTAGGAGTGTGTGTTCAGTCGCACGCCATACTTCTTGCCTTGCTTTCGACGACATCAAGCTCTGGCCTGCGCTCTCTCACACATTCGTAAACATTTTGGCAGTGCTGGCTGCCTGTTCCAAACGGCATGAAAAACACTCTGCTTGTATGAGCAATTTATTTTTAGAAATTCTGAATATATTTTTCAAAACAGAGTAGAGGCAGTAGTCTTTTTCCACACTTTCTTTTCCTTTTCCATACTTATCCAGACCTGGAAATTACTAAAATCAAATTCCATACTTTTCCATACTGCGTAGGAATGCAGTCAATTAGATTATCTGGTTAGGTTATGTGTACTGTGTATTATAGTGTATACTGTATACAGAGTGTATTTATGTATGATAATGCGTTTGTGTATAGCTTGTACATTTTGCACGTTACTGTGTGCAGTGTGTATGATAATGTGGATATTTTCTACATCTAACAATGCGTCGAGGAGCTATGCACCCAATATTTTCACTCACTTCCACACCCGTGTAAGCACAATGTGACAATAAAAGTGATTATAAATTTGAAAACGTGTTTATATTCAGGTTTCCAGGCAAATGGATTGCAGTGGAAGTCAGTGAGAGACTGATTTCACTGCCTATACGATGCCAAACACAAAGCATGTCCTATAAGGCACAAGTTGCAGTGTGGAGTTTCTTTGTAGCTGGAGTGACTGAATATTTCTGCCTTTTCACACCAAGGAAAAAAAAAGATGAAGTAGGATCGGGTTGAGGAGACTGCAGAAAGTTTATAAAAAGAACACTGGCTGCCGGGTGAAGAGCAGGTCACGCATTGATTACATAATGCTGCATTAAAACATTACAGAAGAGGAACAGTGCAGGCTTTGGGAACCTCTCCAAGGATAAAGTGAAGAGGCTTCTGCTGACTTCAGTCTGAATTAAGCAGACAATTGAAATGATATAGATATCAAAGTCTTCTTTTGTGCGGTTATCAAAGCTTTCTCTGCTCTGTCTCCAGAGATGAGTTATGCAAGTTGCTATACTGCTGGGAGGGACACTCCGGAGGACCTCCTTTTAGTTCCTAGACCTACTGAATCTGTAGTACAAAGACAGAGAGTGTTTCTCTTGGGAGTTTTTCTATGGAAACCCAGAAAGATTATACTGCAATGGTTTCTTTTAAAGCTAGGCCCAATGTCAGCTAAAGCTTTTACAACATTAACCTGAGCAGAAGACATAAATGTGTTCTGTGCTGTTATTCCAAAGCCGAGCAGATTACACGTGAAGGTCTAATGTTTGTAAACAACTGCACATAAGGTGCTTCCAAGTTCTTCTACCGAGGTGCAGCTTGAGTATAAAAGAAAATAAAAGCAGCAAAAAGTGTTGAGCTGCAAATGATGTTTCAGAAAAGGAAATGTTTCAAGGATTTTCTTTGGAGACAGTCTTTGTAAAAGACATTTTACCTATAAATACAAGTTAGTCACCTTAGTAATGCAGGATGTTACATTATTATTACAGTATTATTACAGTATAATGTGGCATTAGATAACTGAAGATATAAATTTAATGTCTTTTATTCTTATGAAAGCTAACATGTTGAACTTGGATCTGCAATAACACTTAGAAGGCTCTTTTTAAGATTTGGAATGATTTAAGAGCAATAAAAAGCCACTGATATGCCAACATATCGCATCTTCTTATACAAATTTATTATATGAATCACTTATAAACACACACTGGCAGCAACACACAAAAACACCACACAGATGGTAATATAAGATGTGAAAATACAACCACCAAAAGGATGAAAAAAAAACTTTCCTTTTAATGAATCCCTGTCTACCATCGTAAGACATGCAGCTCTAAACTGCAAAACAGATGGCTGGAAAGTGATTATTCCAATTAGCACAATTTCATTTGTGGGCTGCCAAATGTAGGACATCTCCCATGTTAGAACCACTTTCTGTATATATGGAGCAACTAGTTGGACCTTAAGTCACTTCTATTTTAACACTTTTAAAGCTCAGGGCCTCTTTCTAATTTGGAATGCACACATATTGATTTTGTAATGTAATTCTGAGAAGGAACAGCATAATTAATGCACAGCTTAATTCGCAAAATGTATCAGAGAATGGTAGTTTAAATTAGCTATTTCAGATTTTTTGTACCAGCGTTCATGCCCTCAGGTATTCAACCAATGCTGCCCTATTAGGAGAGTGTTAAATTTCCTACTGTGGTACAGCTGTGGTGAGATTTTAACAATGGACAGTGTGCCACTTGTTACTGTGATAAACTAACGCAAACACATTTTTACATTTTAAAATTCAGCTCCAGCACAATCCTTGGATTCAATTAGGTCAAGCAGGTTATATATTTCTAAATAGTTTCTGAATTGCCATTTTTAATCCCACTGATCATTGAGAATTCCACGAATGTGCTAGAGAAATCTGTCAAGTCTTCATCCTGCTACTTTGAAGCTTCTGCACAGTATTGGTAACACGGAGCATAAAACGCTTTGACTGGAGAGCTCTTTTCAGCTTATTCTAACATAACGTCTGTGAAAAAATATTCAGGAAAATCACCGTCTGAGAAAGTACTGCAAGTTCATAGGTCACTGTGGTATGACTGCTAGAACATTCAATCTCAAATAAAGCTCAATGCAGACCAACTCAACATTATCTACTACTGGTTGATTGATGACTTTTTACCTGGTTTTGATTTGTTTTTAGTTTTTAGAATGATTATCTGGGAATGAGAGAATCAGTCTAAAAACATGCAACAAATCAAAACCACGTAAAAGCAGGCATTCTAAAGCCAACTGTCGACACTGCACTTTAAGTTCACAATGACCTGAAAGAACATTAGACACATTTACATACAGCCTGATAATCCACTTAACAGCTCAATCGGAATAGAATACGTTCATGTATACAACTCAATTGGAATAGACTAGACTAATTGAGGATATGGAATACAATTTCTATCCAATTGATTGAGGTGGGTAATCCTGTAAATAGAAAAATAATAGCCATGTAAACGCCTGTATCTGACATTCCCAATTGGAAAGTATGAGTACGTTCTGCACATGTGCGTTTGAGTCATGGTAAAAGTTTATAACGTTCAACATGGCGGGAGCAGAAACTGGTCTGCAGAGGAGATGAAGTTTGTGCTTTGAGCTTTAAAAGATGGTGGTGGGACGGACGTCCAGCTTATGTGTCTCAGAACGCGACGTCTTCCTCTCGGCCTTCTTTAGTAAGTACATGTGAAGCACGTTTTCCTGAGTCTGATATCATTTTAAAGTAATTCAAAAAACAAGCACTGCTCACTGCTGCTCGTCTCACTCCGACCGTACTCACGTGATGCTCGTTGTTACGGTAACATCCACACTAAGCGGTTCTCTTTGCATGTGTGTAATTTTGGATTGGATTACTTGTTGTGAGCATGAAAACGGAGATTTTCATCAGATTGTTGAGCAGAGTGAGCATAAAAACACCTCAGTCTTAATCTATAATCAGAATGTGTTCAATCAGATCGGCAAAAGTCTTTGCATGTAAACACAGCTACTGTTTTAACAAGCAGAAGGACAAAATGATCTCTTACCAGAATTTTAGTTGTGTAGGCGCTATTGATCGATATAGCACTGACTAATATTTCCAGAGTTTTGGGCGGGATGGAGCTGGGCTCTGGAATTTCTTTGTAGTGAACATCTCCCACATAGCACTGCACTGCTGTCATCCTGTTAGTGGTCAGTGTGCCAGTCTTATCCGAGCAGATAGCTGTAGCATTGCCCATGGTCTCACAGGCATCCAGATGACGTACCAGATTATTGTCCTTCATCATTTTCTACATTACATTTCAGGAAAAAAAATACAGAAGCATAAGACTGATTTAGAGTATTTGTGTTGCAAAAAGAAAATTATTGGAAAGTGTGTGCTTTATTTTAGATTTCTACTTTGAACTCACTGCTTCTAATTTTAATCTAAAACAGATTTGTCGATATACATATTTTTTGCCTCTCATAACTACACAATCATTCAGTGTAGGTTCCAAAGCATAGAGAACATTTTCTAAACAAATGTTAAGCTATACCTTAACAGAGTAGGCCAAAGAGATGGTAACAGCCAATGGAAGGCCCTCAGGAACAGCTACCACCAGGACAGTAACACCAATGATGAAAAATTTGACAAAATACTGAATGTAAATTGGAGTACATTCCGGTAGCCACTGCTTCTTCTGCAGCACAAAGTTGTCAATGGCAAAGTAGAGCACCAAGATGATGACCGTAATGGCAGACATCACCAAACCTGAGAACAGACGATACATTATAACGCATTATAGAATTCTACAATAAATCGTTACAGATAATGTTAGAATTAGTGTTTTTAGAGCTGTAATATAATGTGATTGACTGAAATTCCACTGTTCTATGCTTGCATATCTCAGTAACATCTGCAGCTGCAGGAAATATGTGGTATGAAGCAACAAATTTCATCAGCCTCAATATATTTGGGAGGAAAGTACCTGCTTTGCCAATCTGCACAGCCAGCTTTGTCAGTTTGCCTTGTAGGACAGACTTCTCTTTTTTGGAGACATTGGTTTTCTTTTTCTCTTTTTCATCAGTCTCACCACCTTCCGCACTCTTCAGTGGCTGCATCTCCATGGCAGCGGCACCATCTTGCTTCTTCACTGTAACGGTCAGAGGGGAAAGATTTTGATTATACGACATCTCGCTGCTCTGAAGAACTGCTGGATCAGGACATTCCAGATATTGTTATAACTAATAACATTTAATTTCTATGGGTGATCGCAGGGAAAAAAATGCATAAATTAGATTATTTGCAGAGCTATATCTTTAAACAATGTGATTACCTAAATTCAAGTATATGGCAATACCTAGGTTGGTGTAAATGATGCTTAAATGGGCTACAGGTCATCCAGTACACAAAACATTTTTAATAAAAGATAACATCCATGGTTAGTGTCAACTCAAGTTCAGTTCAGACTTTCTGAAAAAACTACAGTAAGAAATGCACAGGTGAACACAAGTCAATACACTGTCAAACAGTCCCCAAAAGTTGAAACTCAACAGAGCCTATCCTGATAACCCCACATGGTAAACGAACTGGATGTCATGGCTTGCCAAGGACCACTGCGATAATATAGAAAACATGCTGCAGTTTTAGAAAATAATAAGTATTCCCAGGAACTTCGGAAACTACAAGATGAACATGTTCATCAAAGTGTCAGGAAATTACCTTTCGCTTAAGAGACAGCTTTGTAAGAACGGCCTGTACTAGCAGAATGTAATCTGGCAAACATTAATAAGTTATGCAAGCTTATGTCAACTTCAAAATCTCCCATTATTTCTGTGACTCAGCTACAGCAGCTGAATATTTGCTTTTGTTGCTTTTGTTTCTTTGCACAACAATACAGTCAACTCCAGAATTATTGGCACCCCTCAAGAAACTTGACAAAAGCAATCATTTACAATAAACAACACATACACTAATTCAAATGTTCCTTATTAATGTTTGGAGAAATTGCTTTTCATTTATCTTACAGAAATCATTCCTACAGGAGTTCTTGTTTTATTTTAAGAATAGTGTATTCTAGGGTTAGGGTTAGGGTTGGGGAAAAACTCTTTTTTTTTTTATTGCTTCTAGTCTCCTGGAACTCCATTACTTTTTTGAGGTATTCAAATTTCAAAATTCACTGGCTTTTTGGAAGGGTTCCATGAAAGAAGGTTTTTCTAAGAGCAAGCCATAAAGTGCAGCGCCTGAACTTTGCAAAATGTCACTGGAACTACAAATGGAATTGTGTGATGTGGTCAGATGAGACAAAAACGTTTTGCACACTATCGTCACGTTAGGACTGTATACAATGAAAAGCACCTCACAGACAGGTTGTTTTGCTGCTAGTGGTACAGGGGCTCTTGTGAAAATTACTGGCATAATGAATTCCACTAAATATCAAGAGATTTTGAAGCAAAATATGTCTGCCTCTCCCAGAAGGCTGAAACATGGCCATGGTGAACCTTAGAGCAAGATAATGACCCAGCACAACATCAAAATCCACACAGAAATAGGAGTAAGAACACAAAATCAAAGTTTTGCAACAACACTTTCTCAGTCTCCAAATTTGAACCCAGTTGGGAACCTGCAATGTGTGACCCAAGAATACAAAGAAACTGAAAAATAAAAATACACAGCTTACTCATTTGCATTTGTTTGAGCCCAAAATATCGCTCATTGCACGTGTGGTTTAATACATAGATTATAGCTCATTTCCATAAAGGGTGTCAATAATTCTGGAGTTTACTGAGTGTTTACACCTGGCTTGGATGCTCATTGTTAAATAGACCTATTTTTATTTTTGACCTTCTCTCAAAGCAGGTGGTACTTCCATGTTAAAACTCGGTCCTGACTACAGATTCTGTGTTTCAGAACAGACCCCAGTGAAAGTGCTACAGAAAGCTTCAGAGAGAGAGAGAGAGAGACAGAGTGAGAGACAGAGAGAGACTTAGAGATAATCAAGAGACCCTGACACACTCGGAAGAAGCAGTAGACAGCCAGAAACGAAAAATGACAACACTGCAAACAGACGTCAGGCTTAATGGACGAGGGCTGGAATCTGCACTGCGTTGAGGGAGAAAAAAAGAGAGAAAAGAAACACCGTGAGAGCTCAAACCGGGCGGTAAAGTGAAAGTAGGTTACCTTTGGTCTGGTTGTTCTCCATATTTCCATCCTGCATTTTACCTATGATGAAGACATACGAGACACGGAACAAAAATAACAGAAAGCAGACAATAAAACATTCATCACAAGGACGCAAACAGTGAAATCAAAATAAAAAGGAAGACAGAAAATGAATATTTCATCAACATCTCAGTGACAGTAACATACATAACGCACAATTGTCTCATAATGAGGTACTGAAATACAGTATGGGTTTGGGTGAGCGGCTCTAATGCCTGACAGTTATGACTCAGCAAAAATGCATTTGATGCACCAAAAAGTTAAGTTTGTGCAAACGCTGCGACTATTTTACATAGTGATAAACTATGGTGCGTACTCTGCAGAATGGCTGGAGCTTTCATTATGCTCTCAGCATGACTTTACATATACATCTGTGAGAATAATTTCAGATAGGTTACAAAATCAGTGGCAACAAAATCTATATTGTACTCAGTGTTTGCTGTTTCAGTGCTTTGATGGAGATGCCACAGAATATCTGAATCTTCTCAGCGATAATCTTCTATTAGATAATCTTCTATTATCTAAATAATACAAAATACAAACACTGTCCTCATGGGAAACATTTTAGTGATTGTTCCTCAAATGATGTGTTATGGTTTGGTGTTCTAATTGAACAGAAGTAGTGCGAGCTGCTCCTCAGTGATCAAGAGTTTGACACATCAACGATACAAGAAAAAGCCATTCAGATATTCCATGGGATAATAGAACATACATAGACAGAACACAAACAACAAGGAATAGAGCAACAGTACACAATCACACAACATGCGGGAGAGACTGACGTCAGGATGCGCATGCAACACCACAGATGGCAGGGGGAAGAAGGCTATTAGGGTAACTTCATTAAGTAGTATGGAAATTCCTTACTACCTGGAACTGAGAATGTACTGTCATTCTTTCTTACATATATATAGTCTATCACCTCTTCAGTTATCAAAGTTATATGAGGTAATATTTTCACAGAAGTTGAAAAAAATCTTCACTACATATTCGTACACTATTCCCAGGGAACCCGATCCGCAAAGGGCTGGTGTAGCTGCAGTTTTTCATTCCAACAAAGCAGGAGCTCACCTCATACAAACTGTCTGAAGACTAAAGCTGGAAGTAGACTACGACAAACAAACTAAACGAAACTGAATTACAACTGAAAATGCTGTCACAGGTATACTTAGGAACTTCGCGTGATCTCAGCGCTGCTGGAAGCTTACGCCATGCAGCAGACTGATTTTATCCCGCACCTCTGCTGTCATCGGCAGTTCATGTTGACCATCAAGTCAGGCTAAGTCAAAAACGAACACAGCCAGTGTTTTAGACCTACTGCAGTCAAGGGGAGGTCTTACAACAACCGATGCACTGACTAGGACCAATCACAGTCAGGGGGACGTCTTAGAACAAACAATATGGTGTTAAGGACCAATCATTACCAGGGTGAGGTCTTAGAACAAATAACACAGTGATAAGGACTGCTATCAGGGGAGGTCTCAGAACAAACAACGTGGTGAGTAGGACCAATCACAAACAGGGGGAGGTCTCAGAACCAACAACACAATGATTAAGAGTTTTGTTAAGCAAACAGCACAAATCGCACCGTGCAAACCACCATTTTGCTTTAAAACATCATTGGATTAACCATGTGAAATCAGGAGAATTTTTACTTCATTGTACTGAAAATATGCAGCTTCACTGCCCCTTTATGGATAGGAGTGGACGCCCCTGTACTATACATATATAATCATACAGAGTCACCTGAACAAAAGTTATTAAAGACGACAAAATGTATCTGCAAGAAAAATGGAAACTGACAAGAAAAACCACAAATGAATCAAATTTACAAAAATTTTCAAATAGACCAAAAGTATTGTCAGCCAAGACATGTTTGGTGTGTGAAGTTTGCCTCTTTAGAGGCTAACACAGTTAACAAGCAATAGAAGACTAAACATGCCAATTAGCACTGTGCTAACACCATGCCTAAATCAGCACACACTTGCCTCACATTGTGCCGAGTTGTTCAGTCATCTTAAACATAATAATAATGACTTTATCATGGGATTTCTGTCACAGTATAACGTACAATTATCTATAAACATGGACTAAACTACAGACAAAATTCAGGCCTCGAGGTGGCTAATAATGCTTTTAGCTTTCATTCTGTCAATGTATTCATACTTCAGTTATTTTTGGTCACGCACATTGGGCATTGCTTAGGCCATACATAAAGCTAATAGTTGTGGCTACATGCGCCTCCATTGCAAAACTAAAGAAGCAAACGTCAAGACACCAAACACGTCTTTGGCTGACTGATAATATTTCAAAGAAATCTGTGTAATTGTTTTTTTATATTTGGCCAAACTGCTCTTTTATCATTTTTACAGAATTATTCCACCTAATGAAAATTAATCAAATGTTACAGATTTAAGGAGAAGGTCTTTGACTTTGGGTGCACATCTCCAGCTATAAAGCATCAAGACAGCTGAAAGACATTTAATTCGAATGGGAGGCAGTGATGCTATGCGGCAGGCAGCACAGTAACCACTATCAATGTGACACAAGCACTTCTGTATACAGGTATATCAGCAACTATACATCAGGATATCGCTGCTGTCGGAACAAAACCTTGTCATCTCCATTTTTATCATTTTTCAGTTTTTGACGAAATTTGAAAATGCCTGTTGCCTTTTACATTGTTCCTCATGATGAACAGGCCGAAGGAAACGGCCCAAAATGACTTGGTAAAAAGTCTGGTTCCACTGACCTACATTCAAAGTAGGTTTTCTCCTCCTGTAAAGTTATCATTTTGGAGATGACAAGGTTTTGCTCCGACAGCAGCGATATAGTTTACATACAGAGATCTCAAAAAGGTGTGTTCAATGTGTCTTTTAATTTTATAATGACTATGACAATATGCCTCACTGTGAACTATGCTCTAGGCTATATAACTGTTTTGTACAATATGCTTTCCTGAGACAGATGTAGGTTATGCATCATCACGTATTAACAAGAGTTTAACTGTTTAGCCCACTAGGCAATTCTGGGCAGGTGAAGTATAAATTAGTCCACATTCAAATATTTTTCTGTCACGTAATGTTAGTGAACAAATATAGCCTATGTAGGCTGACACTGGTTTGTACTAGTTCCCATTCCTATAAAATATGTATTTAAAATGATCACGCAATCCAGTTGAACTTGCTGCCTGCCTCTCTTGACTCAAAACACCCACCAGAGACCAACTGAAGGCTGAGCGATTTTTTTGCTGGCGGTGTGCACGCAGAACAGTGAAAAATATAATTCTTGTTCTTCATATGTCGTGAAATTTTCGGCCAGAATTTGTGTCAAGAAGTCAATTTTGAAGCTTGTGGTAATCTTTTCAATGCATTTGGAATCCTAGTACAGAGTGTGATGTATAGAGGAAGGGGTCAGCAGAGTTGTTGGGAATGCCTGGTTAGAATTTAATGTGCTTTTCCTAAGGCAACAGACAGTGGGCAATGGGATTAATCTCCTTCAGATTGCTGTCTCAATGTGCTGTAATGGACTACATGACCTGTGGATTAATGTCATGCACCCTTCACCTTAGTCCCGGAACAGAATGTTGATATCTTCCACCCTGACACTGTCATCTGAAGCTTTGCCAATATAGTTTACTCCTTTACACAGATAGCCATAGGCACCGTAACCAAAAAAAATGGGTAGAACAGAAGAGCAAAAAGAGGAGTTCACAAATTTCGGGTGACATGCAGTAGGAGGGCTGTCAAGAGAGAAACAAAGAGAGAAAAGAAAGAAAAGAGGGAGAAGGATGGAGCCATGAGAAAGGGACAACGGAGGTCTTCTCAACCTACCATTGACTAGGCTGGTATTACCAGGGGCATTTGCGCCTGCAGCACCATCGGTAGCTATAGTTGCGATGGGGTGGGAGGAGGGATGGTCTAGCGAATAACAATGGGCAAAAAATAAAGGATAACAGTGAACAAAAACAGCATGGTTAAGAGCGTTGTTACCACGATTAGTACAGTTTTCAAATATGCTGCTTTCAACTGGAAGGAGTTTCAAATGAATGGCATCAATGGGCAAAAACATTCAAAATGCAACATAAGACAAGTTCACACATAACATGGGCAAGACATAAACAAAACTGAAGCACAGAAAAACACAATCATCAATGGCACAACAGAGTGAGGAATGGCCAGTTTTCAGACACCAGACCAGTATTGGTTTGGTAAATCTACCATAAAATACAAAGATCTGAAAAAAATCAGACTCTTCCAGATTTATGGAAATCAAGTAATTATGCTGGTGTTATGAAAAGCAGAATAAGGAACGACTGATGTTAAGCACATCTTTTTGGACCAGAAAAGCGTCAACCACCTACCCTGCACATTGCACCATGTTAGATGTTAGACAATCAGATTTCTACGATTCTACAACACTCATGTGACATTTTTATGAAAATAGGCCTTTGTGGTTTGTGGTCAGACACTTTCAGTAAACCACTAGCAGTTTATAGCCTTTAAATAATTCACCAGAGAAAAATAACATGAACCACATAAATTGCAAACTTTCTATATTCATAATATGCTTTTACATAGGCTAGTCTCAGAAATCATGGGCATCCTCTGGTCACTACAACTGTATATAGTAGCAGAGAGGGTTGCACAACCTAGCACAGTTTGGTTTCAGGTAAATAATGCTACATCAAATATATCCGCAACCATTTTTTATACAAGCAACCTACACATCTTTGTTATAAATGAAAATGTAACAACTCCCATAGGTGGGCTTAGTAGCAACAGGCTGAGGGGCTAGCTGTAACAGTCACTGGAAAAGTCTGGTAAATTTACACAAACACAATTAATTCAATACAGTTCAATTTTGTTAAATGAGCCAGATATTCCAACCTGGGAATAAAAACTTCCAAAAAAATTAACTGTTTTGAAATAATATTCAGATTCTCTTATTGTTTACTTTGAGAGGCTTGGTTGTAAAAGCATGTTAAAACTAACCCTGCCATGTGGAGGCTGTACATTAGCCTGGCTAGCTTTCTGAGAGTTGGTTATAGGCTAGATCAGACAGCTGTCAAAATTCAAAGACGACCAAAAGCATGTGCTTACTTACCTACATAAAAATCTGTTACATTTTACCCTGCATTAGGTTGTGCCACACTCTCTCCTAACATCAAAGTCCAAATATAGACCTACAAAACAAACCTAAAAGTCATCTGGTTCTACAAATATGGTTCTACTACGATCCAATTATTAGTAAATAATGTATGCTCTCGATTGTGCATTAAGTTAGTTGTTTTGAAAAGAAGATTCGGTCAACCCATTGATCAGCACATCTATGCAGGAGTATAGATGGAATGCACTTAATCTGTGTACTTAAAAAGATGCAGTGGGTGAGCTTCTCTTTTTAAGTTAAGAATCACTGTGATCAAAGCTGGGCTGAGGATGGGAGAGGGAGTTTAGTAGGGTATTAAACGGGTTAAGGGGGACACTGTGCTGCTGGATATCCCTGGGGTAAAACAGGGTCTGGGGGACATAAAGGGAATACTCTACCTGCTAGTTGTTGGCCATCCTTCACTGCCTGACCTGTATTGTGGTTTGCAGAATAACAAGAACATAAGGCCTTGCACTGACAGAGAACATCAGCAATTCAAATGGTCCTACTGGCTAAGAAGATACCCATGTTGCTTGCATGTCATAAAGCAGTGGTCCGCAAATGCATGAACAAACATTCAGTTAATGCTTTGAATAAAACAAGAGATAAAGCCGAAAACCTAACTGGATTTGCCATGACAGTGTCCTTAAAATTCTCAATTCTAAGGAATTCTGGAGAAGTGCTATTTTGCATTGTTGGTATCAAATTAAAAAACTAAAATCATGTAGGCTTATAAACCTTAGCAGTGTAGGCTTATGTTCAATGATTCTGTCTAAAAATGCCTGGCAAATATTCATAGCACCATTTCAAACAAAACATGATGTCAGATAAAACTCTAAAAAATAGATTTAGGCAATTAGAGACAACATAAGACAAAAAGCCCTCTGTCCAACAGACGAGGACAAGATGAGACTGTACCCAATGTAAAAACGCTGTGCGGACCACTGTCATTTAGAAACAGAGAAGAGAAACCCTACCATCCTTAAATCCCAACAAGAACATGGACAGTTGTAATATTGCACGCCCCTGACTGCAGGCAGTACACGGCACAGTTGGAGCTTGAACCAGTGTATATTATTTCTGTAATGCGTAAAATACATTAGGTACGTATACCGATGAAGTCTGCAGGCTGCACCTTTCAGGCAGGAAAAAGGAAAACACAAACCAGTCTAGCAAATTAGTCTTCATGACATAGTAGTTAAAAAACGATTAATTCTAGAGCCTAAAGTAATAACAAACCTACCTTTGTTGATATGGACTAACAACACGTGGTTAGGAAGAAAGATGTTTTTCACTATTTAGCAAATTTCTGAGTGCTCTCATCTTGCTTTAGCACAGCAATCAGAATCAACTGGTTTTTGTTATTTACTAATTATAATCATTTTTACAAATTATGATAATTTCACATCAATTACAGGTAAAATTAGCCTATTCGCTTAACAATTTCAGGCTTTCAGTCACTAAAGGTCAGTGACTTTTACCTTCTAGTTGTTATTTGTTCATGTATATTTAGCAATGCTCATGCAATTGACTTGCTAACATATTAACTGGCTATTAGTAACCTGCTGCGAATAAAACAACTACAGACAAACAGGTAGATGTTTTTTTTGCAAGATCAACAAGTATGGGAATTAGTAAGCAAGTATTAGACGTATGTGGTACGCAACTTTACATAGTCCAGAGGGGTTTAAAAACAATTTCACCTCATTGTGATGTTGTTCAGGTTATTATCACATTAACAGCATTGTAAATTACATGAATAAACGTTTGAAATTTTCCTGTTATATCTGGTGCAGATCCAAACTAAACTAAGCAAGTAAAACAAAAAGAAACAATTCTGATGTGTGTACTTGTTTTTTATGGTATATTCAAAAGTTCATTTTCTTGTCAATTTTATAAATTTTGCAAAAACAAATTCTGAGACGATGGCTGTGGTAATTCAACTTTAATTCAAACATTAATTTTCGTTTAAACGTGTGAATAATAATTCAAACATTCAATTTGTATTCTGTATCGACAAGATTTAATCTGCTCAAACTTGTTTGTTTCAAAGTCACGAAGACAAGAACACTGAAAAATATAGTACGTTTTTTCTTTTCATTTAACAAGACCAAACACACTAAAATAACATAGTTATTTTTAAGTTTAGAATCTGCGATTTTGACAGAATGTCTTCAATGAGCTACGAGTGCAAAAAAATTTATAGAATTACAACAAGCTTTTGTTATCGCTGGCGATAGCTGTGACTTCTAAGTGTTTAGCAAACAAAACAGAATCTAAGTATAGGAAGCAAGTACAGGTGCACAAATGAACCAGAGCCTTTGGCCACAGCCTGCTATTGAATTTCTGAGAAACTAAGCTTCTGTTACATACTGTACCTTTCTTCTCCTTTTTCTCCTCCTCTTCACCGCCAGCACCGAGCAGGGTAAAGATGATCCCGGTCTGAGAGTTCACACCAACAGCTGTGACCACCATCCGACCTGAGCCCTCCATCACATGGGTGCCTGGTAATTCAGGATGCACACTGCAGTAAGTAATGCTAGCAGGACGATGAGAGATACTCAGGCAGATACTGTGAATAATAGTAGATAACCATCTCTAGCACAGAACGTACAGGACGCAGGTTGTGCTGGAACAAGCACAGCAACTATGTGTGTGAAAGAAGTAATGCTATGCAAGAGCACTAAGAAATGCATGTAAACAGCTGGGTACACAAAGGGTACGGCCACTGCTGAGTAATCAAACAAGGCTTATTTTGAGCTAAAAAAAGACAAGAAGTTTGAAAAGGATAAAGTAAAAAGGTTGCATTAACTTGAAGTGAAACAAGACTAGGCAAGCCAAGTTTTGCTGGCCCGCCAGGCCACACAACTTTTAAATAGCACCAAGGGCGAAACAGCCATTTTAAAAAATGAGGGGGACACAGCTGTCAGTACATGGCACCCCTCAAACCCCACACGCCACACTTCTAGGTTCACGTTTGTCGCTTAGCTTAATTAACTCTTAGGGCGCCATTTTAGATAAAACGTTCTCTTGTTAATGTTCAAATATTTTGTGTTTATGAATATGAACATTAGAATAACAAACGCCCGTCCCTGGTCATAACACTCTGCTACTCTGCACGCTATGTGTTCTTTTTTCTTTCCAGCTCACAAAGAGCTAATAGAGAATTTCTGTCGGCTTCAAATGCCACACAGAGTTAGGACAGCTAAAGCTGTGGTGTTTAACGCTGCCTCTCCTTTCAGCAACCAGCCTTGCCAGCTACCGCTAGCTATGTTACTTTATCTTCTGCTGCTTTGCCATCTTCTTCTTCTTCTACTGGACGAATGGTGTTTGGGCTTGCTACACCCCTTTCAACAAAGTTCGTCAGTCTGTCGTCAACAACCGAAAATGCCTCTTCTAGACAAAAAGATATTATCCCATTTTTTTCAATAATGTGGAAAAAGTTAGAGAAACACTATATAAAGAAAACTTCCACAATTTGTGATCTGCATTGATGTCATCTAGCTTATTAATTTTCACTGAATTAGCTTCAAATTACACTGGGTACTGGCTAATTAAACATCATCCAATGAGCCACACGATCGTTGCTAAATCATTTGGCACATCATATACACTTTAGTTCACAAGTTTGGAATGACGAAAAATTCAATAATATAATGCATTTTGTTGCAGATAAATCTATAAAATGACTAATATGATTGTAGCACTTTACAGATTCAAATATGTCAACTAATTAGTAGGAAGCTATAAAAATGTGTTCATGTGTTCTGCATGATGAACAAAGCTGTAGAAGATTTCATAATGACTAAGAAAGCTGCATAACACTGAGAATGAAAATAATAAAAAATAATAAAATTAATATACACAATTCCTCATATTGGAAATAAGGTGATCACATTAACTATAGTTTGGTATTGTATAATTTAATAATTTTTTGTTGCTCCAAAACAACCTGGAGTATTAAATAAAATATTTTAAAATATGTACTGGTGTGTAGCCTGAAGTATTTCTATCTACACTGTATAACCATTATTGAATAAAATAATTTTTGTCATTTATATGACAGTGTAAGTGTATTTCAGTGCAAAAATGTTCCTTTTTTTCCACACACATTTGTTGTCCAATGTTACGTATAACCAAATAAACACTGTTAGAATGCATCATCATACTGCTTTTAGGACACATCATTCACATCCTGCTGATACTACTCGTAATGATCAGTGACATGTAGTAGTAGAATAGGATCTAACCAGAAAGAAGCATGGGGTCTTTGTCTGCAGATTTTCGGACGTGATCTGACTCTCCCGTTAGAGAGCTCTCGTCAATCTTCAGATCGTTGCCTTGTATCAAGATTCCATCAGCTGGAAGTAGGTCACCTGGGAGAGGATACATGAGAATACGACACAGAAGTTTTCAATCTGCAAGCATAGGCAAGAATCAAGTAAGATTTAAGCATCTGAGACAAAATTAGATCACATCCAGTCTTCAATGTTTGAACTTCACATCTTTAAAATGAGGTATACAGATGTATAAGTTCTGGAAATTTATTTCCAAAACATGCAGAACTGTCTTAACATGAAGATGTGGCTTATGGAAACCATTTTTAATCTAAATCAAACCAAGGAAATCTTTTGTGAGGAGGAGGCTTGAATGACAGAGGCTGCTCCTTCAAATGTGCAGGAGCTAACTCTAAGGCTAACACTAAAACGAAGCGGTTACCGTTAGCTGTTGTGGGCAATCCAGTCTTCTACACTTTTTTTATTAAACCACAATGACAGCATTAAAAAGCATGGCACGCGTGTGAGTGCATCAATATTTGACTTTGCTTAGAAGCCAGCTATCGCACTATACAGCCCTGAGTCACGGCTTCCTTAAAATTTATTGGTCCTAAGACTCATCCCTCAACGTCTAGATGATAGCATCTCTCGCTTGGCTTGTATCATACTATTAAATCTGATTATCCAAAGGCTACTCGCAGAACTTGGTCTGATAAGCCCAACAACTTTCCTGCCCAAGTTCCCCAGAGTTTGCTGCTGAACTTCACATGGCCCTCCTCCTTCCCCTAAGCTTGCCATGCATATCATTTTCTCTCCACTCCCGCTCAGATTCAAAAATAATGGAGTGCCACAGAATGGCACGCATGAACTTTAAGCTTCAACTAGCCAAGACGGATTCCCTTTTCCAAACTGCCAAGTCTTCTCCCCCACAGGCTCTATCTGTCACTGTCAACAGCTCCACATTTTCTACCTCCCACTCCTTCAGGACACCATGGATAATGACCTAAACATCTTTGCCAGCACATCAGAAGCAACCCACTTTGGTAGCATGAAAGAATTGAGGCCTCTTGAAATTGTGTTGGTCAAAAATTCTGCTTTGCTTAGGCCGAATCACATTTCTTATTTTTACCCCTACACCTTTCGAGGGTCACCTTGCCCCTTGGAACTAAGTCACAGGGGGAAGTGGTTGAAATCTTTCTCTACAAAACAGGACAACCCTCAAATAAAGAAGAACATTACTTCATTAACAGGCTACTAGCGGTGCTCTGTAGGCGACCCTGCCAGTCTGCAGTGAGAGCAGAGGAGGGTAAAGTTCAGCAACCTCACTGCTGGGCTTTAGTTACATTTAGGGAATCATATGCCTTCAAAGACGACAATTATTTATTATCACCCACCCCTAATTGTATAGTCATACAATTAAACGGTGCAGCAGTTGTGATGCATGATGCACCAGAATGTAACTGCTGCATGATTTAAGGTGGAACAGGAAATTTAGCTAGCTAGCTACTGAGACATCAGCATACTACAAATGACATTAAACTAAGATAATACAATGGTTATCATATTTTTTTTATTGGAGAAAATACTTAGATTTGTGGGTGTCTTTGCACCAGCAACACAGTAGTGCCACATTTAAGAAAACTATATAACCATATAACTATACAACTCCAGGGGAACTATAAATTCAGGTATTTTTTAATAAATTATATATTTGCAAAAACGAACTCTTTAAGAAGGAAGAGGAGGAAATAAGAAGCACTGTTCACAGCCATTATTTACTCTGACAAGATATTATTATGTAATTTATCACAACAATGAAAACACATCATCATATCGCCCACCCTTCACTGAACAGTACTGCAAAAAGCACTACGCCAATGCAAATGAAGCAATACGTACCGTACTTAACTTGTGCGATGTCGCCGACCACAATGTCAGCCACAGGAAGTTGGATGACCTGTGCCCCGCGCACCACTTGGAATTTTTGCTCCTGTTCGATGCGGCTCTGTAAACCCCTGAACTGCTTCTCCTTGCTCCAGTCATTGAAGGCGGTGACAAGGACCACACAAACCACTGAAAGTAAGATAGCAGCGCCTTCAATCCAGCCAGCCTCCGACTCTCCCTCGTCTTCCGCACCAGCGTTTGCAGCCCCACAAGCTGAAGAGAGACGTGAAGTAAGGGGTCAAAGCTATTCTTATTACAATGGGTGCATTAGGGCTGTGCAGTATGGGAAAAATTTCATAGTGCTATTACATTATTTGGTGGTCTCAACATCATAAATTATTGACACCACTATTTTTTTAACGTCGTTAACTCATTTTCCTAGTTTGATTCCTCTAACAGCTGTTCCAGCCTGAAGCCTGTAGTTCCAGCCTGAATTCACACACTGTGTTTTGCCAAGATTGTGCCACTGTAGCCCTCTCATTCAAATACACCTTTTAATTGGGAAGTTCCACTGATGGCTCCACTGATGACTTATTTTGAGCTACTGCCGTAGTGTAATTTTATTTTATCACCAAAGTGCATCACATGCCAGCAACATCAGTAACATTAGCCCTGGAGGCCACCTTCAGAAGACTACGACAGTGCTTGTAGGAGAACTATGAATAAATCCAAGAGCAGCAAACTAACAAAAGCAACAGTGTAAAGCTCCAGTTCCCCTCAAAACAAGATATAACATATGAGAGCCAGAGGCTACAATCACAAGTTCAAAGATGCAGCCACTGTTGCTCTCACTGGTCATGAAAATTGCAGTTCACCTTTATGTCCAGGTTCCAGGAAAATTATTGAAATAAATATATTTTGATGAAGCACATTTTGTCAGCTCATATACCCATAACAAAATGCACTGTTAATAATTTGACAAATAGAATATTATTACATTGTTATTATACTGTTATATTACATTACATTGCTATTTCAAGTATTATATTGTTTTCTAATACTTTAGTAAAACTAGGGCTGTTAATGTGTAAATGCCTCATTAACATTTTTCATTTTTTGTAACACTGTTAATGCTTTTTCTTAGTTTGACCTTTCGAACCACCTGTCGTAGCGCAAGCAGCTACAATCTACAAGCAGCAAATTAACAAAAGCAACAGCAGACTGGTTCCAGTTCCACTCGAGAGCTTCCACTGTAACCAGAATTCACAAGCTGTACCAACGAGACCAAGAGGCTACAATCACGCAGGAGTTGGAATCCTGTGCTCACATGATGAAAATAATGTAATTAAATTACTGAAAGTAGTAAATACATTTCATTGAGACTTATACTCATACATCAGTAACAAAAGCTGTTTCTTTTAGGTTGACCAAATATGATTAACTGCAACTAAATACACAAAAAATATATTTTTATTGAAAATGTAATTAAACAGTAATTAACACACAATATTTATAACTGTACACTGAAACTGAAAACCGTGCTGTATTAAATTTACTTACTTCAAATTTGCATATCCACATAAATACAATATATCTGCACAAATTTGAGTATGTGATTGGTCAGGCTGCTAACATTAAACAGTAAAACACTTGATAATTGGTTTAAGGGCTCATCTGCATAGTGCAGTTTTCTGCAAAATCAGTACTACAAAGGTCAATTTCGTGACAACATTTAACAAATAACGTAATGTGCAGCTCTAGGGTTTATGCATACAAATTTGCACAAAAAAAATATTTATGGTCACACACATGTGCTCTCACACTCTCTCATACACACATAGAGGAATATAACAGCCATATATCCAATTAGCACTTTAAAGCCAGAATGGAGTGGGCAGACAGAGCGTGAGAGAGCTTTCTAATGTATACACACAAGGCTATAGATAAATAGGAATGTGCTTTCAATACAATGGCAGTTAAAGGAAATATTAGTCAGATAATTTTGTATACGTAAGCAATAACTGTGCAACCTTCTTCTCTAGTGCGTTGTAGGAGAACTTATGAGCAAATATGCCTCTGCAAAGAGATACACAAACAAACACACACACACATGCGGCTCTGTAAAACACTTAACAAGGTTGCTGAGAAGAGAAACATGGAAAACGTTGTTGGCTTTAAGTGAAGCAGCAGTAGTATGTTTGGACTTTGTATGTTCAATGTTAATTATGATGCTTTTTGTAATATTCATTAATTCATAATCACAGACAAGATATAGCATATTATATTTCAGAGGGAAAGAAAGAGTTAAAAAATTGGAAGCTAAGTCTTCATCAATGATTCATACAGTGCTGTGCAAAAATCAGAGACCACCCTCCAATTATGTAATGGCTATTAAGTTATTAATTTTTTTTTTAGAGTGAGGAAAAAAGCAAACAAAATATTTAAAAGTGTTACACAGAAGCCTCAACAACTAAATATTAACTTTTTCCCATTTAGTGTCTCCTCTTTGCCTTTATTACAGCTTCAGGAATTTATTTCAGTGAAAGTGAAAACTCACTTTCAGTTTTTCAAAAAAATCTTATGATTATGCTTTTATTAAACTGATTATGGTTTTGTTAAATTCTGTTCTTTACCAAAGCAAAAACACTGGCTAAGTTAACCTCTTAAAATTCCTGTGTCTGTATGTGGGCCCACATTTCAAGACCTCACCATCTTAAACACAGAACTTGCAGATTAGTTTCACAGCAGTTACCAAATACATTATAGTAGTTACTGAACAATATTCTTTAATATTAATAACATCAATAACAAGTATCATCTATGTAATATCTATGTACTGTATTGCATTTATGATATGAACCTATGAAAATGTATAGAAGATTTCTTTATCCTTGTAATAAGATGTCATGTTACAGAAGTTAACTGAGATATAACAGCCATAGTGCTGTTACAAAAGTGTTATAACGACAGGCCGAAAACAGGAACAGTGTTGACTTATTTTAGTGTTTTAATGAACAGTATATTGTACCAATAAAAGGGTTTGCTTTGACGTCTTACCTGGTCCGACATACAAGATTTAACTCTGGGTGAGCTTGGTAATTAGCTGACCGTGTGTTTCTAATCTGTGTAGGATGAAGTGCAGAGGACCGCAGTGAAAAAAGTACCGCATTTAAACACGTAATTTCTAATTGAACAAAAACATCTTATGTCAACAGAGTTTTTGCTTTCAGCTTACTTTCTTTTGTCAGTAATTTTGTTTATGTAATATGTTTTATTTGTCTACCTATGATGTACACATTTTAATCAAGGAAATTAATATTTTCTTTTAATGGGGAGCTGTGCATCCTTGATCTAGACATAATGGTCTTCCTGCTGGAGGTAGCTTGCCTGCTGAATTCTCAGAATAAAAGGTCTACCTTGTAAAGCACGAGCACTACATGAGCTTTGATAGGGTGCAGAGCAGCAATTTTGTTCATCTCTGCATGGTTAACTAACAGTCACAATTAAACAGCAATTCACAGCCAGAGGTGGAAGACGATGAAAGCATGAGGGCAATAATGCTATCTTATTAGCTAAAACAGCCATGTATGCTACTGTGACAATGATCCCACCACTGCTGAATACAATATAACACAGCAGAGAATATTATGCACTGAGAGAAAAACTGCATTGTTTCTGTTATTACTCCTGGTACTGCCAGTATGCTAGCAAGAGGCATTCATATTTAAAGGGTGACAGTAAATGCAACTGAAAAATGGGACTGAGCAAACACTCGTCACTCACTCGTCAATTCATAATGACTAAGTATCTCAGTAATTTATGTGTCAAAACACAAAAAAATACTACATGACTAAGCATTCCCTCATATTTCACCCAATATGGCAACATCAAATCGTCCCCTTTAACTGATTAAAATCCACCCCCACAGTAACTGGTGAGCGCACATGTCCATGTTGGAATGGATCAGCATGTGACTGAAGCTGTCTGAGCCCTACTGTGTTTTCTATCACTGCATTAAAGAAACTCCATGCTGTCTTTATTGCTGGATGCACTGTGATTGTTCCTGAGTGAGCATGCACACACATTCAGGAATCATATTCATATCGCTATGTAATGCTTATTATTTATTTGATTCATCAGAGAAACAAGTCAATAGCTATTACTAATGATTGTAACACTATTCAAATCTAAATATGTAAGTGCATATTTAATTTCATAGTTTGTCACTCAAAAAATGTACACTTCATTCACTCTGTATATACACAAATGTTGTTTTGTCTTTAAAAACTACAAAAATCTGGCAGAAATGTGAGGGATGTTTTTTCTGTCCACAAAATAACTGTACACAAACTGTATCAAATTGAAATCACTGAAAAAATATATCCTTTTGTACTAAACACAGATGTGGTATGGACTGATGAATTAGAATTAGAGCTACAACTTAACAAATAATTGATATCAAATTACAACAAGCTTTTCTTATTGCCAGCAATAATTTCAACTTCTCAGCTTTAAAGGATCTTTAAAAGAGTCTGCCATACAAATGGATGAAAAACATATCGATCGTACGGTTGTGGGTATGTCACTGTAGACCGAGTCTATCACTTTAAGACACTGTAGCACTGAGTCCAATCTACACAGACTGATCATTACTTCTGTTTCATTGGCACAGCACTAAGGGAGGGTGCTGGAGATGGCTTAATTTGATTTAATCCCCCTGCAGTAAGGCACTTCATACTGTATGGCACTTCTGGGCACAAAATGTCACAGAGTCTGTCAGGCGCTGTCCGTGGTCCTGAAGTGCAGACAGCTAGTGTTAGATAACTGCTCGTGACTCTCCGAGAGCTGCACACTAGCGCGGACTGGCAAGTACTGCAAACGCGCTCTCTGGTGAGATTTGTGCCCAGGCGTTTGGAACCACCGAATATAATTAGTGTGCCTGACAGGACATTTTATGATTGAACCTACAGGCCTGGCGCACTAATGTATGCTGTTACAGCCCATTGAAATGCAAATATGATGCCTTTAATTTTGCGTCTGCACTTTCCCTGGAAGCAGGTCTTGTGACGCTTTTGTTTTTGTATTAGGTCTGATCAGGGCTTGTTTTGAAGGGGGAATGGGGAGGGGTGCAAAAAAAAAAGAACTTGCCCTTTACTAAATATATAGTGATGCACCACGGCATGTATGTAAGACTCCTGTAATAAAATGACTGTAATCTAATGTAAACATACCTCTAGCGATCACAAAACAAAAACATATGTATAGCACCAGGCCTTAACCAATCCCACCAGGCCAACCCAGTCAACCCACAATCCTTGCAATCCTACAATGTAAACACTCTGGCAGTGTTCATACCTTCCAACTTGTGTTTACAAAAGTGGACTACGCACTAAGGCTATTATGCTACTCTTAATATCATTTTCATGGGCACTGTAAACTGAATATAGTGATGTTATTCCATGGAAAATATCTGATATCAGGTGTACTGACATAAACGGGAATGGTTTCTATTTTTTTTTAAAAACTCTATGATATTTCTAAGCAAGTCAGCTTCAAAAACAAAGAAAATCAGCATTTATATGTTGTGTGTAATTAAATTTGTCTTCCAAGAAAATGACTTGTTTGTGTTGATTGTTCTTTCACCAGGGCCTGCAGTCTTTCTATGACTAGAAATGTGAAGTTTGGAAAAGGTTTTGGACCAATAATCGACCGTCATGAGTCAATAATTAACTGTCACTCAGAAGCCAAAATGAAGGCTGCAAACCATCAAAATATCAATTATCAAACAGAGAGTTCCGGTTCAAAGTCGCTGTAAAATACTTGATGTACACAGATGTATGAGCACACACATGAATCAACTGAATGCTGTATTAACGCACTGAAATATTACAGAGTGTTCTTTGTACGAACCGTGTAACGCAGTACTAAAAGGTGGGGCCAGGCATCAGTGTGTATATGAAGTGAAGGACCCGAAACTAATCATACCCTCCATAACAACCCGGTTCTGTTTAAACTTAGGGGCTGAAAACTATAATGTATAAATATAAATATAATATGTAAATAGGAACTGTTGAAAGTTTAATGCAATTGAATTAATCCACTAATCATTTACATTTTTAGTTTTAACAACTGAACTTTTTCAAAAAAAAAAAAAAAAA
>JAILXH010204565.1:3195-16169 GCA_023558415.1 Piaractus mesopotamicus
ATCTGTGCAGCTGTTTAAAGGAATATTCTAACGTTTTTTTTACCTGATGCATCTGCAGCATATGACAATAATTTCTCTGCACTTAGAAAAAAACAGATAACTCGTCGACATGCTTTTAGCAGAAGCTAGAAGTTAGATGCTGCAGCACCTGTCCATCATAAGTACCATCATATACTATCGCATATGCTATAGAAGTGGCAGATAGAGCTTGTTTTTTTTAAACATTGGAATTTTCCTGTAACTGAATGAACTGTGCAGTTCAAAGGGGTCCAAGCAAAATCATGGCTTTTCTTATGAGAAAGATAGATGTTTATGGTCTAGTGCAGGTGAATTTACACATTTTATTGAAGACAATATTACTGGATTGTAATATATTGATTCATTAGCCCATTTGCAAATATTTAAAGTAGGGCTCTTCATGTTAACACAGGTGAATGATTATAAATCTGTGTCCTGATGTACTGTATATCAAAGTAGCGCCTTTGACCATTATAATGTTTACCACTTGAAGTACATTTCTGTAAGCTGTATTATATTTTGTGTAAAGACTTGTAAGGTAAGATCACGGACCATTTTTTGTAATGTTGTAAAATTTATTTATGTACATCATTAAAATAACCTTTTTTTTTTTTTTTTTTTCCAAATTTAGTGTCTAAATTTAAAAAGTTAATTTGTGACAAGAGGTGTAAAAATGCATCGTGACATCATGAGATCACAATGCAAAAGTGTGACTGAGCATCACGGAGATGTGAAAGTTGGGCACTATCCAAATATTACCCTTGTATTACAAAAGCATGCGTAAAAGTGGGCTGGAGGTTAGGGAACCAGCCTTGTGACCGAAGGTCGCCAGTTCGATCCCCTCAGCTGACAGTACATGACTGAAATGCCCTTGAGCAAGGCACCTAACCCCCAACTGCTCCCCGGGTGCCGTGGATAGGGCTGCCCACCGCTCCGGGCAAGTGTGCTCACTGCCCCCTAGTGTGTGTGTGTGTTCACTAGTGTGTATGTGGTGTTTCACTGCACGGATGGGTTAAATGTGGAGGTCTAATTCCAGTGTTTTCAGACACAGTTGGCTAAAAAAAGGTTAATTTCATTTCAAAAGTGACAGAAGCAACGTTAAGGCTTTTATGTTCATCATTCAGTTCAATTTCAGTCCGTCATTCACTAAATGTCAAGCCACCTATCTAACAACTGCTAAATGTTAAACGATACTGCTAGCCATGTGAGATTAGCTGGATAGCATTAGCTTAGATTGCATGATAACAGCTCTCTTCACCACAGGACGGGTTTGATTGTGGCTAACTAAAGCCCCCCGAGTTTAGACGATAATGACACAACTCTGAGGGAGTGCCATCGAGTTAGAGGGTCCGAAAGGCTAAACTAAGCTTATTCCGTTGTGTTTGGATCCATAGTCTGCTAGCTAACCTAATGATGCTACAGATGCAGTCAGTGTCACACAGTACTGTACAGGCTTCAGGTTTCCTGGAGTTTTCCGAGTCTGAAAAAGGTTTGTTCTTCTCTGGACAGTTCAACCTGCACACTTCCATTTATACTCAAAAATAAATTGAGTTCCATTCCAAGATGCTAACATTTTTGGATATAATATTTCTGTTAAAGAAATATTATATCCAAAATATATAATGGGATTAAGCATAATATACACACTTAAAATGGTTCTTCAAGGTTCTTCAAAGAAATATTATATCCAAAATATGTAATGGCATTAAATATAATATACACACTTAAAAAACGGTTCTTCAAGGGTTCTTTAGTAAAGGCAACCATGAGTCCCGCATTCTTTGCATGATGAAATTCTTCAGATTGATGAAGAATATGTTGGATTTGGTTCTATATAGCACCAAAAAGGGTTCTTCTATTGTCACAAGGTTGGCATTGTAACAATACTGTAACCCTTTTCAAAACGTTCTATATAGAACCATATCGCTGCTGTCAGAACAAAACCTTGTTTCTTCTTTTTTGTCGTTTTCCAGTTTTTGACATAATTTGAAAATGCCTACTGGCCTTTACATTGTGTGTAAATTTTGTGATGAATGAACCAAAAGAAATGGCCCAAAATTTCTTGGAAAAAAGTTCCATTGACTTACATCAAAAGTAAAGCAAGGTTTTTTTTTTTTTCCTTCTACTGTAAAGTTACCATTTTGGAGATACGATGCAAAGAACCATTTAAGCGTGAAATGATTCTATACAGGACTCATGCTTCTAAATCACTGCCTTTTCTAAAGATCCTTCACAGAACCATCTTTTTTAGGTGTATAGGACTGATACCCTCACATTGATACATGATACACCATCATGAAAGAAAAGGAAATTCTTGAAAGTGGTCCATAACGTTTTGCAACGCAAGCCTTCATGCTTGTTAGCCAGCAATCCAGAGCAGTAGGAAACTTACTTGGAAGGCTCCTGCATTTAAAACCGATTGTCACCTTAAATCAAATTTTTCATTTTTACAGTCTGGTATGCAGAGCTTCATGGATTCTTTTTAGTGGCTTTACATTTGTTGAATATTTTACCTATAAAATATTGATTGCAGCCCTGCTCTCGAACAACTCTCAAGTAAAAGGATTAGTAAAATATTCTGTCGTATCAATGCAGCACTACCAGCGTTACCTACCCAGAATATATCTATCCATTTTTTACAGCATGATTTATGGCATCATATTTAGTGCAAAGTAAGTACTGAACTCTTTCTTTGTACTTTCAATAACAAAGCAGTTGACAGGTTCATACGTTTTCCATTCTAAAAGCTCTTCACTGATGGGTCAAGAATAGAGGCCACACAGTGTTTCAACTGTTTATTTTTTTTCAAAAGTTGAGGTCAAGAGTTGCACCTACAATATAAATTACATTCAACACACCTACTGTTGAGCCTCATTCATTAGAAATCAAAAACGTCTTAAAGCAAACTACGTCCACTGACAGTGCTGTAGCTAGTGTCTTAAAGCCACACCCTCCATGTTAATGACCTTATCTGATTATCCGTAACACACTGTGCTCTTTGAAGTTCTAACACTGTAATTCAATATTGTGGCTATGGATTTCAAGACATTTTAACCACGGCCTAGACTGAAGATTTACTAAACGGCAGATTTTGTGGTCACTCTTACTAAGGTTATATCCAACATTACACTGTAGATAAAATAAAACACATTTTTAAAAAGGGGTAACGTTACATTTACATCTGTCGGAAGACACCATCATCCATCATCAGACTTACAGTCTAACCACGTTACTGAGATAACTAACATGCATTAGGAGTCTTATTCAGGGACTCTTGGTTCTGTCCCTGGCAAACAATCAAACCTCAGTCTGCTGGGAGGAGGGCAGCAGTGTTACCCACTACACTATTGCAAATACTGATTACAGTTTGTATAACACAGCAGGTAATACCTCTGCACTCCACCCAGCAGACTTGGGTTTCATTCCTTTCCCAGATAAGCACACCATGCTGTACCAATAAGCATCTGTGAGTGAGACTCCTACGTTAATGCTATGTTAGCTTACCTCTCTAAGATGATTAGACTGGAAGCCAATGTCTGGCAAATGCTGTAATACAGGCTCTTCTTTTTTTTTCTGAACAATTACTATTTTATTGCCAGCCTAACGTTAGACGAACAAATAAGCAGATTAAACAAATGAACATTAGTAAGGATGACAACAGAAACTGTTGAGAAAACTCAAAAATCTTAATGCATCATGATGCCTTTTCTTAAAATTTTTAGTTTTTTCAGTGTCAGAACTCTGTCCTTTATCTCAAAAAGACATGGTGCTGAGGGTGAACATGCGGAATGCTTTCAGCCTGCTGTTCTTAGGGGACACCAGTGCAGCAAGTGAGTAACAAATTTCTGTTGGACAGTAATGTCAACAATCGCATGACATTTTTTAGACATCTAAGCCAGTCAGATGGCCATAACCAGAAACAGCAGCAGACAATTCAGTTCTTGAACTATTAGAATTGACAACAGCTTGGATGCACCGGCAGTGTCCTTCTCAAATTCTGCAGAAACTTAAGATACTAAAGAGATATTTGTTTAAAAATGCTGCTGTTGTATCCATCTAAGTAAAACAGTTAATTTGTGCAAGACAAAATTCTTACTGAATTGCTTTCAACTTGATCACAGACTACGCTGTAAATGTCTAACTGTGCATCAAGACTTTAACACAATGCAGTCCAAACAACTGTAAACCATATTCTTTCTTGCAGAATAATGCCATACTTTGTTTTCTGTGCAAAACAGTCAGCAGTGTAACAGAGGCTCCTTTAGGGGAGAGATACTTACTCTCTGGTATTTAGGCAAAGACTAGAAAAAGGTCAGAGCTGCTATTAAACCTGACCACATTCAAGATAGATCTCGGGAGTGAAAAAATACCTCCAACAAGTGACTTATGACTCAATTAGACTGAAAGTTCACAATGAAAGAGAGAACTTAATTAGATTAGAACTAACAGTGTCTTATTGTATTTTCCATGAGGAGGGACTGAAGGGTTGTGCGTGGGTCCAGAAAAGTCAGACAGCTTTAACCCTTAGAAGTCTAGTTGAAGTTGTTTTCCTGGACTATTAAAATGTATTTACATAATTATGTAGTTAGCAATATAATTAATTACATGTACATTCAATTTACATTCCATATTGACAGATTCCAGTTTGCACTTCTGACTTTTTTCCCCCGGTTGTTTCAATGTCAGAAAAATCACAACACCGAAAGGCAAAATGTAAATTTGACAAGATTACAAAATACTACAATGAAATAAATTATATCAAATTATAACGTGCTCTTGTTATCGCCAGCGATAACTGCAACTTCTAAGGGTTAAAGGGCATTTGGTGAGAAGCTGTCTTGACTGGATGAATCATTACATTAAGGTTTTATTGACTCCCCATTTCATTCCATCTCGGCAATTCCACCCATCGCCTCCGTCGCTGTTTAAAGGGGACGTTTGTTTCATTTTTTGGACACCGTTGTGTCGTGATGTTCAACATTGGTTGCTCCAGTGGAGCGCACTCAGGTGCAGCCAGCGCTGTCCCACGGGTCTATAGTCATTTACAGATGTTTGACATTCTGTTTCTTTCCCCTTGTTCAAGACGAGAGTCACTCAAACTGTCAATCATATATTACACAAGATCATATTGCTCTTGCTTCTGGAAGGGGAGTGGAGTGAAGTCTTGAAAAGTCCAGCTATTGGGATGCTGCGTCTTTCAGTGAAGCTAACGCTGTGTGGATCCGCACGTGTAGCCTGTTCTCAAAGTCATACGCAGCAAAGTCCTCCTGCAGAACAAGACAGCACACAGATGTTGTCTCACTTTGCAAAGTAACACAACACAAACGACATGTCAAATGGACCAAAGTTATTAAAGTTAAGTATATTAAAATTAAGACTTTTTTCAACATTGACAATATACTTCACACTTTATATGAGAAAATATCAATGAAAAATAAACCTGAATGAACATTACATTAAATTTAAAGCTGTTTTTGTTTGCAAATACAGTTGGGGAAAAAAAAACTAAAATACTACTAAAACCCCTTATTGCAAGGTCAGCACTCATCATTACTCAAACCTTTTAGATGATTAAACCATCTTTGAGCAAAAAGAATTTCAGTATGTGCTTTTAACAACTGGACAAGAAAACTGTCAATCACTATTTAGGCGGGTGAAGTGAAACCAAGCTTTCACAAGTTTGTATACGGGTGTATGAGGGGGAAATAAATAAATAAATAAATAAATAAATAAATAAATAAATATCACACATATTCAACAAAGTACAGCATTGAGCAGAGACACAACAAACAAGCTGACACTGTACCTTCGCTTGAAGTAGAAGAGCTCTTCCTTTGGCTGTAGACTAAAAAGAAGAAGAAGAAAAAAACAGCACTGCTCAGTGGCTAAATTAGTTCTGGTGCACAGTATACATCATACACAGTCTCATAAGCATTAAGAAGTGTATCTTTAAGTAACAGCACACAAAGGGGAAAGCTGAGGGTGAGTACAGTAGATCATCAAGGCTATGATGTTATCTGCAATAACACAAGTCCTTGAGTTGTGTAACGCTTTTATACAACAGTTCTGTAAAATAAAGAAAAACATAAAGCAAAGAAGCCCAACATTGTATCAAAGGTGTTTTAATATGGACTATTCCTTCTGCCAAAACAGTGGTAACCTTTTCTGTCACAGATGGAGCCATAAACTGATGCAATATCAAGTTCAGCTCAGCTTTTTCAATGTGTCAGTTTAACCTGAATGTGTCTTTGTTCCAGTCAGTCTGTGAAGCATTTCACAGCCCATCTTTTTCACTAAATTGTATTCCGTTCGTTTCTGGCCAAATGCAGTTTTTGTTTAGTTGTTCTGCCATCACAGCTGCATATTTAGTGGCAAGGACAGGTTCGGAATTTGATGTAGTTGGGCTTGAGCCAATTAATGATAGACTTTATCAGCGATTCGTGATACTATCAATCGCGACTGCCGGTCATCTGGGATGATTTAAACATTAGAAAACACACTGTCTGCAGGTTCAAAATGCACTAAAGGAATCATATTTGTCTCACAATCTTTGAGAGCATTTTCTTTTAACGTGTACTCCACATCCACACCTGTACAGATATATTGTCTGTTTTGATATTTTAACTGTGATCTATGAACATGCTGCAGCCTTCCACACATGGAACGCCTTCCCTTGCAAAACTTGCAAAAAAGGTTAAATGATTTTGAAGATGTGGTTAAAGAACAGTTAATAAAAGCAAAAAGGACAAAGTCAATTATTGTTAATAATAGCCTTATGATAGCAATAGTATTAATACAACTAAAACAATGCATTAGCATTTGTATACCGTCAAAACAAACACAGTCGCACGCACACAAACTTACCTCTGGGCTTTCCAGAAATATGCATCCCAGCTCATATAGAGAGTAAGGCTGCACGTAGGAGTTACTCAGACACCCCTGCTCATCTCTCAAAGCCACCTGAAAGCACTGCAGAGTTCAAACGCAAATATATTAGTACTGTATGTATGCATGCTCATCTAATACAACTTGGCAGAAGGCCACTTTATGAGTAGATAACTCCACTGATATAGACAGACAATTCAATAAGTGTTTTTAACAGCAATCTGGAAAAGTGTAAAATCTACACTATAAAATGAGCTATTTTAAACTGAAGCACTTCACTTAATCATCTAGAAGTAGACCATCATGCTAAAAATACTGAAACACTACTAATTCATAGGAAGAAATACACAGCTAACATCACATCACACAATGTGAATGTGAAGAGATATTTCAGGATAGATTTGTTTCAAGATTGGATCACATTCATTCTTTTTCCCCCTCACATATCCCCTCCAGCAAATAAAGACAGAAAGCAGTGTTTTGAATACTATCTTTTACAGGTGTTTATTTGAAAACAGCACAAAGACAGAGATATTGAATATTTTTATTAGATATTTAATACCTTTTTGTTACTTTCCACATGTAAACATGTTATGCTACCATGTTTGGGTATAAAAGGAGCATTCACGAAAGGCTCAGTCACCACTTTGTGGAGAAAAACAAAAAAGTGTGAGTGAACAGTCCAATAGTGTAAGGGCATTTTCACACTAGAGCTTTGTTTTCATGGATCCAGGTCCGCTTGCTCTGCATGATACGTTTGGTCAAGTGTGGACGCATTTTTCGAGCCTGGGGGAGATCCAGAGAACCAATTTTTGGTCCTTCTGAAATAGGTGGGGTTCACTGTGCGTGTGAAAGCTATCCACTCCCGGTGCCGTGAGTGGGGTTACACGGTTGGTTCATTTTGTAACGTTACTGCTTCAACTTATCGTAATACATACTTCCCTTTTTAAGTTTCGTGAGGGCGGGGAAAAGACTGTTGTGGACAGCGGAGGAAAAAAGCTCTGTTCTTCGCCGCTTGAACGTTTGTATCCAAAGAAAATAATAAAAAGCAGCCAATGAATGAAGCTTGTGCCTACCGTTGTGCAAACCTGCACGCCGAGAAGTGATATATTGAACTGCGTAATCGATCCACAGTTCGGATGGAATTCTCGTGTGTGAAAGCAACCCACCAATAATGAGCCCCTCCCCTAAACAAGCCCGGAATCGGTCCTGGGTACGGACTCAAGTACTCAGGACAAGTGTGAAATCGCCCAAATAATGTTTATCAATGTGCGATTGCAGTGCATTTAGGGATTTTACCACCTACAGATCTACTTTTGGTGTTTTTTGTATTGTTGTCAATTGAATACACGTCAAAAAGGATTTGCAAATCATTGCTTTCTGTTTTGATTTGCATTTCCCATCCCAACTTTTTTAGAATTTGGTTTGTATTAATGTCATGTTTATTATTCCACATAACTGTGCATGAATGTTGTACTGCAGTTCAATGCTGTTTACCTGCACTGCGTTTGTGCTGCTACCCAGGCACTTGTGCACGGCGCCCAGCAGGAGGTGTTTTAGACCAGAACACGAAGAGTCCTCCATCTGCTGTAAAACTGACACGCAGAGAAATATTGTTGCAACACAGTTTGTCTGTTTCTCACAAAACCCATTTAACCATTTCTTCACACAGTTCCTGTACACATTTTCAACTTCAGGCTGTTAAGCCAACAGCAAAGCAGCATTTAAAGAGAAGCACAGAGTTTCCTCTTCTACCTACCATTCTTAGGCTATAACTCCAATGCAGCACAAGAGCGTCAAAATGATTACCAACCTGGTTAATATTTTCATCATTTGGAGTACAATAGTTGGTTTATTGCTGTTTAAATCATGTCAGATTATTCACAATCTAATTGTGTGTGCATTCTGAGCATTTTAACTATCCTTAAGCCCACTCAAACTAGGGACGCCCATCCAAAAACCAGCTAATCAAGGTCCTCAGAAGCATCTGAATATTAAAACCATGTGTTAAATAAGGGCTAGAGCTAAATAATGCAGGCCAGATTTCTAGCAGCATGTTCAGGACCCAAAATTTATTAAAAAAAAAAAAAAATTTACATATCATGACTATGATATTTTACCTTGAATCATAAGCTGCAGTTTGGAGGTAGAGCTGTTGGGCAGAGCTTTCCAAAGGTAGAGCACCTCGATGGCTGCCATAGTGCACCGCTCTTTTGTAGGCGGGAGCTTTCTTAAGTCCTCCGCCTGTTAACACATTCAAAGAGTTAAGAGGGTTACTTTAAAAATGTATTTCAGTACAGATTATTGATTACTTGTTGAAATATGTAATCTGTAACCTAATCCAAAGGATTTCTACATTAAAGTAACATAATCTGATGCCTTTTGGATTACTTGTCTTATAACTAAGTAAAAGACAAATTAAAACAAATTTGAAAGATATCTTTAAACAAGGCAAACAGGAAAACCACACTGTTTTAAGAAAATACAATGATGTATTATAGTCACAATTGTTGCCGAAACTATGCGCACTGCACAAAACATGATTTTGCCATGTTGGATGTGCTGTGAAAAAAAAATAAAAATAAATGGAAGAATGTCTTCAAGTGAAAAGATATTCTTTGCTCCTCACAAAAAGCAAAAGGAGCCTCTGGGTAGGCTGGTTTCCATTTGGGAAAGTAAAAGCAGTAAGGAGGTTCTTCCTCTCCTTCACAAGCTGAAACTCTCGAGCATTTTCTTTTGAGAAATGTACACCATGCATGACAAGCTGAACCTGTTAACTTTTGTTCCAAGTTGCTGAGACACAACCATCTGGTCAGCTTGGCTGTTACTATGCCAACCACAGAGACAACAGTGACTGGTGGAGTGGGCTCATGTCACCTGTGAAAGTTCGCAAAAAACTGAACAGGATGCAAACAAAATCCTGCTGCATTTTCACCATCCAAAATAAATAAATAAAATTAAATTACACTGGCAAGAATATGAATTTGATTATTGTTGTTTTTCTCTGTAAATGATCTGGAGTACAGTTACCTGTTTTGGATTCCCAGTTACAAGCATTACATGTATTCCAGGTTGGAGATTTAAAAGCACAGTTTAACAGTGCTGCACATGCCATTTTAAAGTTGTCTCAGCTGACTCAAGATGGATTTTCAAATTTACAAATTTACTTAAACTGTCCTTTGTGAAATGTCCCTTAATTCATAGACACACTGTGTTTGTTGCAAATGTTTTTCAGCTGTTATTAGGTCTTACCTTCCTCATGGAAAACTGTTCAATCTGGTTGTGCTTCCTCCTGAACAGGCGAGCTGCATCTTTAAGCACAGAGCAGGCTCCATCCAGATCACCCGCTGCTCCCTGACACACTGAACCACAAACATAAGGAAATATGGCCAGTTAGTTCAAGAAATTAGTGCCAATACTAGTGTGCGTTGTGTGTAGCTGAGTTAAAAAGATTTACAAGTCAGCAGACGTCATTGTAATAAGAAAGTAAAGCTGAGAATGAAGCCTAAAAACAAAAACTGTATAACATTTAACTGAAATAGGGAGGTCCTGTGGAGCAGTACGATGTTTGAGTGGTTTGAGTGGGATAGCTTACTTTTAGATGCTCAGCTTAAGTGCTTCAATTTAAAGTTAACTGTATTTGTATCAACAGCTACCCAAGGTTTCAATGTCTGTTAACACCAGGCTGTAAAATCTGTATTGTAAACACTACAAAAAACGGCATCTTGTCAAGTGAAATGATGTTAAATCTAGTCTATACATTTAATATTTCCCATTTTGAGATGGTTGTGCACTTAAGATTGTCAAGCTTATTTCTAGAAACTTTTCACTTGTTTTAAGTAATTTTATTAAGCAAAATTATACTGGCAGATAATTTTGCTGGTTGTGAGCACATTTCTTAAAACAAGCTAAATTATCTGTAAACACAGTGAGATAATTTTACTTAATAAAATTACTTAGAACATGTAAAAATGTCTAGAAATAATGTAAATAATCTTAAATTAAGCTTACAACAATCTCAACAGGAGAAATATTAGGTTTATAGACTATAGATATATATTTAAAATAATTTCCACTTCTACATAGTAATACTAACACTGAAGAGTGATAAGTGATACATTTTAGACAAAGTCGTATTTTTACCTCCAGTGAGGTAGGCGTAGTAGCACTGGGACCAACGGGACTCCGTCCTCAGACGATCAAACGCTCTGAATGCATCGCTAAAGCTCAACTCGATCATACTGCACCAACCTGCCAAACATCATCACCATCAAAATCTCCACCACAAAGAGGCTCTTTCTTACATTTCACAAACAAACCTTCATAGGTTCATCTGAAAAAACAATCAATCCCATCAAAAATACAATATACATACATACATACATATATATATATATATAACAAGTGAATATTAGTGTAATTTGTGTATTACATGTACTATATATGTACCTTCATTACATTCGAACCCACAATCACTCACTTGAACTGCTATATGAATTACTATCAGACCCTGTGGTTAGATTACTGTCCAGTGAATCTGAGAGAAGTAACCTTTTGTCCAATCCACTTCACAGCTGTAAAATCACAGGGTATACAAACAGCAATGGCAAAGGGCAACCTACCAATCTCATAGAGACAAATATGCTGGATCTCCCTCTGGCCTGTAGCCAGTTCCAAAGCACTGTTGAAGGACGTTAAGGCACTGCTGATTTGGCACTGATGTCATCACACAGGTACACAGGACAAGAAAAAACACAGAAGACTGATCAGATAACAAAGACTCAGCAGTGACCATGAGGCTAACACGATGACATGGGCACCAAGGCACCAAACAGAAGATGTAAAGAAAACAGGTATGCCACATCTTAACCCCTTTCAAAGTAGCCATAAAATGCAATTTCTACCTGTTTGGGAGGTCCCACAAAACTTCAATAATGTTAATGCAAATGTAGATGATTTACAGAACTGGCAGTGAACTGATTGTTGTCTTCGTAGATAAGCAGAAAGCACGTCAACATTTATAAAAGTGTTTATCATGTTTAAATTATATTTTTATCGTGTCAATTGTAAACAACTTCTTGGTATGAAGAAAGCTGCAATTGTACTGTCTGTTTTATCTCTTTCGTTCCTCATTGCTCACTTGCAGCTCAACACCGAGTCACAACATTTCACACAGAGTGACAATGTCCTAGTTAATCTGATAACAGAGTTACAGGAAACCATATTATTTGAATATATATTTTAGTCTGTTTCCATTCTGCTGGTGGAACAGCCACCAATAGGGCCTGCAGAAAGAGCCTATGTGATGTAAGCAGCTGAAACGCTAGTATAAAGAGTTATCAGGTCAATCTGCGTCCTGACAGAAGAACCAAAGAAGGTCTTATTCATTTTTTCAAAACTTTTTTTATACCGCTGGGTAATTATTGTTCATAAAAATAAATAAAAAGATGTTCATAAAGCTTAACCTGAAATCAAAATTGTCTATTTTACCTTGTTACTTCATGTCTCTGGTCATATTAAGCACAGTTCATCATATCATTTAAAACACAATAGTCTAGTTTTTCTGTAGTCTTTGCATGAAGTGTAGTGACTTTATGATATTAGCCAATAATATTAAGTTTCACCTCCACCTCCCACCCCTATCTGTTATGGAGAGAAAACACTCAGCTAGCTCAAAGGCCCTTCCTGATACTGTATTTTACTCGAAAATATGTCAGAGCACTGAAGGAAAATGAGCTACGATTTCCAGTTCATGCTGAGAAGAACTAAGTTGGTGCCTTTAAAAAGCTACATTTTGTAAATTGCCCCCACAGTCTTAGTGGACACCACAGGAAACACTAACAGTCAAACATGTTCAGGACATCTTGCAAAGAAACTTTTTTCCACTGTGAAAATGAAACATTTCCTTTCCAATTAATCACATAATCAAACTTTCTCCTCACATTCTTTAAAGCTCTTTCTCAGATGATAAAAGGGAAAAACTAAGGATGTATTTTTAGATGTTTATAATGGTTCACGTATGCTTGACTAAGTATGGCTAAGTACCAGAATTAGATTCTCTCTCTCTCTCT
>JAILXH010204565.1:16559-26870 GCA_023558415.1 Piaractus mesopotamicus
CACATTAAATCACCATCCTCCTCTCTAACAAATCTCGCTTGATTGCTCTGTATCCCAATCTGCTCTAGTGTGTTCCCCAGTCTTCCTTTCAGCCTCTTTGTTGTTCCTCTTTGAGGAACTGTTTTTGATTAGATAACAAGTTGGCATCACTTTACAAGGAAGCAGCACAGTCTTATCTGAATCTCCTCGATGCTTTACGCTCCGATAATAGCGGGTTTTAACTCTGATTTCAGGCACAAATCATTCAAATAACTGATTATACACAATAATGCTAATTAGGTCCAACTGCTCGCCAAGTTGGCCAACATTCAAAACCTTTACAGAAGTGGACACACAACAGGCTGTATTCACAAAATGACCTGGAATCAGACTTTCAATGGTCTTTACAGATGTTCATCTGAGTCACAAAGGTCTGCAATCAGTGTGACACACAGAACAGTGTGCATAAATGCATGAATCTCGAGCAACTTGCCGTTCTCAGCCCACTAGAAGTGAAATTGTCCTCACCTCCAGCCGCAGCACTCTGCCTTTGAAGAATATGAAGAGGGAGGAGTCTGGGTATTCCGCTTCTTTTTTCTGAAGAATGGCTTTGGCAGCCAGAAGCCCCGCCTCCGTCTCTGAGCCGTCCAGCGCAAAGAAGGGCTGTACTACCGTGTGGTACCACAAGAGGGCAAGTCTGAAACACAGACGCAAAGCAACTCGAAACTCCTCCTCTTACAACACAGGACAAGACTAAACAGAACAAACTCAAGTCACATACAATGATGAAGTGTCAAATATTCCAAGCTCTTCTACCAAGTTATATGTTTTTGGATGGATTTTATCCTAAATTCAAAAAGTGTTTCTGTCTGCCTCTAAACTTGAAAATATGTGAGCCAAAAAAATTCAGTGGGTCCAGTTTTTCCATTTATGTCCACATTTTTGGCTACATGTGGGTATATTGTGTGTTCTACTATTAAAAGAGATCTTTAAACTAAAGTGATCAATCAAGTCAATCAAACATGCTAATGTGGCTAACAATGAATGGAAGCTAAGAGCAATCAAGTCACAAAACAAAAACAGAATTTGTTTCAAGGGAAATTGCTATGATTGCTCAAAATTTCTGCAAAATTCAGTCATTGAGAGTTTTGAAAGTCATTCAGAGTGTTGTGAAATGATGTGAAATGGTTCACTGTAAAGAAACTGACTACAGCGGTGGTGGTAAAGAAATACAGATATTTTATTTGGTATTCAAACTGTTGATAATCATAAAATATTGGTAAATCTGAAGAAAAAAAAAAATGATGGGACTATTTGCTTTATAATGCCCCACATGTACCTCTCCACCATGAATCAGTTTAAAAATATGTAGTTTAGGCCAAATGTTTACCTCAAATCCATAGAAAAAGCAAATGTCTCAGCCATCAGGCAAAGTATTCATAACCATTTTATGTAACAATTTTCTGTGAGGTAGTTTTAGAGGCATTAAAACTCTTCAGATGTGTGGTTTTTACCAGCACCACTCTGAACAATTCTGACTTGGTACGTTTCTCTAGAATGGAGTGTTTCACATCAAACCACTCTGAATGTCTTCTACACCTTGATGACTGAGCTCTGCAAAAATGTAGAAAAATTGGTTTTAAAAATTCCCCATTTTTAACGAACGAATTCCTTTCAGCTCCTTTGGTACCTACATACTGTAGGTCTACATCATAAATGTGTAATTTTAGCTTATTTACAGAGCTAATTCTGCCCGCCTAAATCATCCCACATTAAAAGCCTTTACAAAAACCACTTGTTAGTGGTTCTTTGGGAAGCTTCATCTTTACACCTACTCACGTAGCAAGAGGGGCCTTCATGTCCTTACTTTCGCTCGCATACGTGAGGGACGTTAGCCCCTGCTGCCGGTCGCCAGGGAAGCCCAGCAGGTTAATGATCTTGAGCAGGTGAGGAGGCACCATGGAGATGCAGAGGTGGAAGAGGCCGTATCCGAAACTGACCGAACCCTTCAGTCGGCTCAGAGACTCTGCTGTCAAGCTGGCCTCGTACCGCAGGGGAGCCTTCTGGCTGGGTTTGGGTTTACTGGAGGCGTTTGCCTCCTGGTGGTCAGGATGTTTATTAGATTGTGCAGCCTTCGGTACAGGAGGTAGAGCAGATTTCTGGTTGTCTTTGGGCAGATCAGTACAGCGTTCTTCCTGGGGTTCAGGCAGTAATGACTGAGGTCTCTGACTGGGTTTGGTCCGATCAGAGGACAGCGCCCCTTGAGGTGCAGAGGACCTCCTCTGGCAGGCTTCCTGTAGCTGACTTATGTCATTGTAGCATTTATTGTACATCTTCCAGGCTTTGCGGAGAATCCAACCAGCCTTAATATATGCTGCACAAACAGAACGACAAATGGTATTTAACTGGTGTAAAGGGATATGAAAAAATAATGACTAGATACTATAAAGAAATCATTTTGTTTGTTTTTCTGCCATATGAACTTGGAAGCTAGATCAATCTTAATGTGACTGTTCAGCCAAAAATATAATTTATATAGTTTTACCCCCGTACCACAAATGTACTTAGTTAGTAAAGGCGTGTTTGTCTTTAGTCTGTTTCTTTAGTGTTACACTGGAGCTACAAGGCTAATGCAGCTAACGAGTAATGGAAGCTTGTAGCCATCAATTAGTATTGCGTAATAAACCTGCTGCACAGTTTTTACAACCAAATTCAATGCATTTCAATACCTTTTTCAGACAGAAAAATAATACAAATTTGCCATGTTTTTATGTCTGTTTTATTCAAACAGTGGTCAGTTTCTAAGCACAAGACCACTGGAGAGTGGATATTTTTGGTTGGTGAACTATTCTGAATTAAAGACTCTTTTCAAACTGGTCTCCTCAAATACAAATGGATACCTCTAATAGTTAAAGACTGGTGTAAACTGTATGCCTAAATCACCATATACTTGTGTTACAACACTGTACTGCATGCTGTTGTATATAAAAATGGACAAAAGTACTAACAAAATTCAGGCTTCAAGATGGCCGCTCCCACCATTTTTAGTTACGCAATGTAATTCAGTCCTTTTTTATGGATAACAGTCTCATACAGTGTCTGAAACCACATAAGCAAGTCTACTTGAGACTACTGAAAAGGTTTGAGACAAGACTGTGACGAATTATGCATAGTTCACAATGCTAATTTGTGAGTTATAAGCTCCCATTACTTGTTAGCTATAGGGAGATTCACTCGAAAGAGGCCCCGAATATTCTGTTATAACTCCTGTTAGGATAAAGCAATCGGAGCCAAAAACATCCGCTACATACCTTGACATATGTGTAATCGATTGCATTACATGCGATGCTGGAAGAGACCTCCATTTTCTGCCAGACACATGAAGGGGTATGGGGGTCTGCACCCGGAAGTTGCAAAGCGAGGTTAAACGTTGTGACGGCTGTCCAGCGCCTACCTAATCGCTCTGATGCAGGGGCATCCCGGCTTGTTTGAAGCTCCATATACTGACGAGCACATTGCACGTTGTTTCATTCAGATTGCTTCGTCCTAGCAAGAGTTATTACAGAATGTTTGGGGCCACTTTTGAGTGAATCTCCCTGTACATTAGCCTCATAACTCAAGCCCAAAACTAAAGAAGCAAACTTCAGACCCAAAACGTGCCTTGTCTGACTGCCTACATGTGGAGTAAGGGGTATACCTGATTTCTGGCCAAAGCATCACTTTAGATATTGTCAATGAGATTCCTGTGTATTATTTTTAATATTTATGAAAAGTAATGCTGCATCACATGGTGGTGTTGAGCAAAACATCACTCAGTGTCGCACAGCAGAACTGCTGTAAACAAGGACGATACGTATGCAGATGACATGGTGATAGCGTTATCAGAACAAGGGTGGCGTTCCTGCCTGGGTGCAGGTAGATGTTTTATGATAAAGCCGTGTTGTTTATGAACGGGTTTGACAACTTCAACTACGAGTGTTTGATGTTCGTACTTCCATAATAAAACAGCTAAAGCTTAACCATGTGTAGCAGCCTAAGGGCTACGGTAACTGTAGCTGTGTGTTGTATTTTTTGTTTTAATAACTGGTGTGATTACAAAGTAAAAATATACATCGCTTTTCTCAGAAGAAAACCTTGCATGTCCATTTTTGTCATTTTTCTATTTGACATCATTTGAAAATACCTGTTGTTCTTTACATTTATGTGTAAATTTCATGATGAATGGCCCAAAATTACTTGGAAAAAAGTCTGGTTCCATTGACTTACATTAAAAGTAAAGTAGGTTCTTTCCTTCTCCTGTAAAGTTATTAAAAACTATTTTGGAGATACGAGGTTTTCTTCCGACAACAGCGATATAAAGGATCCGTTCGTGTTTTGTGATGGTAGGCATTCTGCGTGTGGAAGGCTGCTGCACAGCTTTATCAGTTTAACAAGCACGATAATGGGTAGAAATCATCTACTTTGCAGTGCTACAAAACGAACTAATCACTTTTTTGCATCTTGAAGCCGAGGACGGCATGTTTTTGGACATTTAAATCATCCAACTTGATTGACAGTTCCAACAGATGGAAACTAATGGTGACTGATGATACTATCGTCGATAGGCTGAAGTCGAGCCTGCTGTTATTGTAGCCTATTATTATTACTATCATCGTTAATATTATTATTATAGACTAATATTAACCTAGATGTCTTTTTTTCCATTTAGGCCTTCTTCATGTTTAGTGAAAGACTGCCGCAAGGCTTTATCTGTTGAACAAGCATGACCATGGTTTAGAAAAAAAGTGCTGCCTTGTCTGTTACAGAATGTTCTTACAGAAAGTCAGACAGCAGATTTAGACTGATATGGACAAGGACACATATTTTACAAAAAGAAAACATGGTAAAAGAAACCAAAGATTATGAGACAAATGCGATTACTTTTACATGTCTTAAAATCCACTGGCAGTGAAGTGACTATTCTGACATTTATATCATCCAACCCGATTGGCACATTAAAAAATGTGAAGACAGCATCACTGGCATTTAAAAAACACAGACTTTCAGTAATGATTTTAGTGTAGGAAATGGTCTAATACAGCATGAGACTATTAAACCAGGCATATGGGTTGAGACGGTATGTTGAAAAACTGGACTGAAAATGTAAACAGGAATGTGTGCTTAAGAGTCATTGCGTGCAAGACGTTGCTTGTCAGATTCAGCCGTTTCCTCTTGCAATTCCTTGTCATGAACAACCACCAACCTGAGAGCTCCTGTCTGACGAAGGAAAGCACAGCCAGGTAGACTTGGCAGTCTGCCACTATGATCAGCCTCTGCAGCCGCTCCATCATGGCCACCTCTGATCTGTGACCATCCACCTGCTAGATATAAAACACACAGAACTGTGAGGGCTGCAGGAGATTTCACACAAAAAAAACAAAACAAAAAAAAAACACCTAAACCACAAAACAAGACTGCCAGCAAACAGAAGACGAGGCAAGGGGGATTTTACTGGACAGTCTTGACTCATGGCTTAAGTTCTCTAGCTAAATGAGATACCCAGGCATTTTAAAGCAGTCAAACCCCCTTAACTGTGGTAAAATCACTGTAACACAAGACCTCCAGTGACTTACTGCAACACAATACAACACGATAAAATATACTAGCGTTCAAAAAGATTTTTTTAATAAAAAAGTTGTTTTTTTTTTTCCCATTTTATATTCTTTAATAATTTCTCACTGCAGAATTGAATAAACAATTGTTCCTCCAAGCAGTGGAGTTTGTTAACAATAGGCTATAGTTGCCAAGAAATGTAACAATTACAGATTATTCCATTAACAGAAGAAGGTTTCTAATGCCTTTGTACAGAATTCAGTTGGCTTAGTTGATGTCTGCAGTCATGTGTGTGAATATCAAGTATTTTAGAGCATCTTCAACTATGGCTCAGCCAATCACATTTTAGAACCAGAACAGAGGTCTGGTATTCAAGTCTTGAATTCAAGCTTGGGTTTGTCAACTAATGAGTGATTGTTTTTTTGTTTTGTTTAAATGAAAATGTCTACACACTCTCTCTCTCTTTCTCTCTCTCTCTCTCTCATAAAATGTTAGTAACCAACTAGTAGTAATTGCGCATCAAAATGTGCAGAAGTGTGCAACTTATTTTCACTTAGAAAATCAACAAAATGTCATTTGACCGGGGCGCTCAAACTTTTGCATATGACTAGCTGCATTTGGAATAGCTTCCGACTTTAAGGGGAAAATGAACGTGCTTCTGAATGAAACCAGCAATGAAGTTTAATAGTACATTAGTTGCAGCCATGTGTTAAGCACTTCTGCAGCAGCAAGAGGAACTTTAGCACAGCGGAGGATGGACGCTGTTCTCTGCCAGGTACAATCAGCAATTCCATAAAAATCTACTGATAATAAACACTGCTGTGTATTACAGATGTGTAAAATATCAGTAGTTTTCTTTTAATCAACTCATGCGCTTAGTAACAAAGCAAAGCACTCAATTTTATAAATCCCCTCTAGACTACAGGGTGATTATTCTGCCATTACAAACCTACACTAAGACTTGTGGAGTCTAAACTCTTAAACTTAGTGCCATTAAACAAGGTTAATATATGCTTTAATATTGCACAGTCCAGAGTGGATGAGACACTGTAATTGTAAACAAAGTTTTTATTGCTGCTGTGCAAAAGAAAACTCCAGTTTTGGCAGTACTTGTGAATGTTTCTGTAAATGGGTTTTTTTCTTTTTTTTAATGTGGATTTTAGTTGTTTCAGTTGGATACACTGGCATAAATAATGAATTTAATCACTTTACAAATGCATGAACTTTATATTGGCTCTGCTCCATATATGCTCTCAGCTGGAAGCTAAGAAGTGGTTACCACAAATAATCAGGTTTTATTTTGCTTTCCCAAAAAAGTAAATTATCCGTTACAATTTTTAGAGCACACGAAATATCCTTATTTGGCTTTCCACTACAGCCAAGTAAACAAATTGGTTGGATGACTCAATATTTTCGGGTTCCTGATCTGCCAAATTGACTTGCTGCTATTCGGAAAGTGATTAATCATAATCAAGAATTGCAGACTTGTACTGTGTAACGCTGAGCTTGTCTGGGCCGCTGGACTGAAACACACAGTTAACAGGAATAAAAATAAAAAGTCCTGGGAGGCTCACACTCTTCCTGATCTTGTTTTTGATAGTCTCGATGACACCAGTGCTGTCACATTCGCACAGCCTCTCGGTGGCCCGGAGGTCCTCATATGCCACCTGCATCTTCTCCTCTTCAAATGTCATCATGGCGTTCTGCGTGTTGGGGAAAAAAAATAATTAAAAAAAAAACAAAAAAAACAAAAACACACACTCACACACACAAACTGTGTCACTTAAAGGGCTTGTATTTAGTATTTTAAATTAATTTCTGCTACATAGAAGGTACGTGATTTTGGTTGGGGCAAAAATTGCCCAGACGCGGTTTTACAAGCCCATTTATAGCCTGAGAATGAAACACCTGCTTCCCTTTTTTCACTGGCTGATGAATGATTTGATGAGCTCTGCTCTGACTGGCTGGTTTACAGCGAGGTGCTGCGATGGCTCACACAGAAGCAACATGTCAAAATAAACATATGCAGGAAAAACGAACCTCTGTGTAAATAAATGAGGTTGTCACACTACTTAGTTAGCTATACTACTATATTACTTCGAAGCTTGCTAATAGCTAACGTTACCTGTACTAGCTACATGCTTTTGATCTTGATGACAACACAAAGTAAATTAAAGTTGTTAGCTCAATATGAAACTTTCAAATTAAGATGATCTGGCTTCAACCGTAAAATAGTGCACAAAATCACCCAGCATGGCTAGATACAGGTTGCTGCTGGGGTTGTATTACTAACAAAGTTAGAACTGACCCTCCCTTCAGTGTCAAACGCTGAGCGAAGCTGCTCGATATTGTCCAGGGTTTGAGAAACATGGAGTGAACATTGTGGTGCTTGTACAAGCTGTAGCATTTAAGGAGGAAAGGAACATTTGATCATGCAGTCAGCGAATAGGAAGCCAAATTCAGCCTTGTTTAAACATGAACATCAGCCGTGCCTACTGACAGGTCGGTTTCTTGGGTATGAAAAGTGCCAACTTCCCCTTCACAGCCTGGAACGGTGCTTTTCTATGCACAGTGTCTGCCATTTTCATTGCTGTTGCTCCGTTGTCCTAGTTTTGTTCTTCATAATACCTGCCAGGCTAGAATTGGGGCTGGTGTATGTAAATTCTGGGGCATAAATATTAATGAGTCAAGACTATTATGTAACAGTTAAGGGTTTTGGAATTGGCCTATTCTCCCGCCCTCTTTTACAAAAGTTGGATTTGCATTTAAAGGAGGAACCCACAGTGTTTGAGGTTCACGGTATGTCAGTTCTATGTACCGAACTCCCTTCATTCAACGCTGCCAATGTAAATAGTTTTCCACTCTACAGCACCTATAAATCTAAAACAAACAGCACTTAGCACCAAATTAACAAACAACACCTCACGTGTCCTGCAGAGTGCCCCAAAGCCATCAGTATTGTAGTCTGTATTTTGAGCATATTTTACTTTATAAAGAAATGCATTGATAACAGAATCACAGAGTCATTCTTTATTAATTACATTAGAGTAGCATTGATCTTAGTGTTCATATATGTACATTTTATAAACATGTTATGACAAACGGACAAATAATTTTTATTGTTTCTATTTATTTTATTAAAAAAAAACAAAAAACCTTTAAAGTCGGTTTCCTCAACAAGGTCTAAACCTAGTCCTGAACTCCTGAATCCAGTACGAGACTGAATACCTTATTTTAAAGTTAACAGATGTTAAATGAGCCGCTAAAAGTCCACAGGCCAGCAGCAGGTCCAAACTTCTATTACACCCTCGTATAACTTAAAAATAATTCAGACAGTGTTTATTATAGTAACATATTAAAAAAAAATAAATAAAAATACAACACAAAATTTGCCACAACCGTTGCACAGGCCACATTTTATGCTTTATGTGCACAAGCGTGTTCTCTGTAGAGGATGTGTGTTCACTTATATTCACTTAGAAATTCTATAAAACATGTCATTTGACCGGACTTTGCATACAACTGTTTTTGCAATAATAAAGTACTTTAAATAAAAAAAAAACAAACAAATTGCTAAAAATAAGATCGTTATAATGAGCTGCTACTCTTTAGCTTTTCTAAATCTGCATTTCCTGTTATGCATGCATCTAACACATCACTTCTAAAGTATAAAAAAAAACAAACAAACAAAATAAGCAGATGACAATATAGGTTACTGGCTAATGTACTGTTACAATTTTATAAGAAACAGTATTGAATGTTGACTGGTTATATTATGGCCAATATCAAGTTAGCGCAGTTGCCGATATGGATCCATGATATTGGATTGGTGCATAACAAATAGTCAGTTTCAAGTTTTTTATAATGTCAACATGGTCATGTGCCTCAGTGTTACATTACAACTGCTAATGGTTAAGCTCAGCGCTTTATAATGGTGGTCACCAACACTCATCTTGTAGATCCACATTCATGCAGAGTCTAGGTCATTATCTGCCACACATGCTAAAGCCAACGAGCTTCCTTGAATGGCTGAATCAGGTGCCTTAGTGTTACGGAAGAGGGGGCAGCATGTTAGATGCATTTGGGAACCGGTTTCCATAGAAAAGCAGCTCTCCATGAGGAGGTTTTGTGACCACTGCTTTAAGATATTAGGGAAACAATATAGGGTTTATTATCTGTCATCAATCCTAGTTTTCACCACATTTACAACCGATGGGTCATGTAGTATGTTGAGAGCACTGTTCGGCAGCTGCATGCACACAAAAGGAGAACGCGTTACCAAAACAAGGGTGGGCAATATGACATTACGCTATCGTTAACATGACTAACTGCACCGCAACACACTTTTAAAATAAGATCACGATATAATGAGCTGCTACTCTGTAGCATGTCTAAATCTGCATTTTCTGTGATGGATGCAATTGTTCAGTTATAAAGTACTGTGGACAGCCATGATATATTCAGCAAAGCGTACTGTTACCACAGTATTCACAATATATTGTCATATCGCCTACTCCTATATTCAACTCACATTTTGCCACAGTTTAGATTACAATTCATCTCAAAGTCTTCAACTCCAAGCCCGTTATGAATTCACAGACAGCTCACATTTTTACTCCATTCAAGCTCTCCAGTACATTTGATCCACATAAAGTTCTGTGAGCACTGATTATCTGACTCAGCTGTGCTGCCTGGAACAGAACAAAAAAAAAAAAATGCAGAGTGGGAAAAAAAAAAAAA
>JAILXH010204600.1:19159-30869 GCA_023558415.1 Piaractus mesopotamicus
ACCGAAGACGTGAAGGACTGCGACGAATGGGTGGCAGCAATAACACACGCCAGGTAAGCCAGAACAAACCTCAGGTTTAAAGTTAGGTGACCAACTCTTTTGCCCTTCGGTTTAGTTATCACCCTAATCAGAACCTAGCTGCAACATGTAGATGCTTCTTAAGACCTTGCTACTGGGAACTGGTCTGTTAGAGAGAGGTGGATGTAATAGCCTAAACCCATACTCGAGTGTAAATGTTGTTACTTTGGGGAAATAATGACTCAAGTAAATTGAAAAGCACATTTCCACAAAACAACATGAGTTGCAGAAAAATACCAGATCAAAAAAGTACCTCAGGAACTTATAGAATTGCAGTGGAACTTTTTAGTACGTCTAGCATCGATCAGCGTGACAGATGTTTTTTAGGCAGGATTGTCAGATTGCATCAATAAAAAACCTCACTAAATGCATGAAAAAATGACAAAACATACACATCAAAAACAGTTTAAGGTCATTTCAACTGTAATACTAAATATATAGCATTTAACCAATGTGGCACCAGTAATAAGTTGCTGGGTATGATTGCTGATGTCGTGGCTTTGAGAAATTTGCAGATAAGCATTTCATTTGTTGCTAGATGGCACTATCAGTCCTTTAAACAAATGTGTTTATTTCATCACTGCTATGAAGAACCAAAATCTTTTTATGTGCAATTTTTATTATCTCTGTCGAACGTATGAGAAATGCCTGGAAGAAGAAACTGTAAATAATTTCAGTTGCCAAACCAGCTCAAGTTTTGTCCATTACCAAAGCAGCTTTTTTTTGCAGACAGCGCTTGGGCTGTATTGGCATTATATTGGTGAGGGTTAACACAGGACTAACCTCTCCCCACATCTTATCAGTTATCAAAACTTTGATTGATCTACATATATTGGGAAATAACCAAAACCAGCCAAATTGGCAACATTGTTTTTAGGCTCTGTTCTTCTCTCTTTGAGGCACTCTTGATATGAAATAAAAGGATTCATTTCAAACATCAGATGTGTGACCGGTACAGTTGATGTCATAAATGTAATAGTCTGAAAGTGCACTTGATTCTGATCATGTTAGCATTTTTGATAGTTCTGTCTAGGGATGCATCAATATGGGTTGATGCTGATATCTGATATTTTTCACATACAAATCCGCTGATGCCGACACATAAACATTCATAAAATGTCAAACTTGGGACTAAATCTACCTGGAAATTGAACATTTAATAGAACAGTGAATAAAATGCTGACAATTAAGAGCGGTGTCACCTAAACATTCTGCTCTTCCGCAGTAAAATAAATATATAATCCGATATTGATTTGAAAAATGAGTCAAATCTAAACATTTGTCCAATGATGATCATTTTAAGCAATATAATTCCAATATCATTGTGCATCCCTAGTCCTTTCCCATTTAAAACCCTTCACCTGCTCATAGTTTATGATTGTTCATTTGCTAGTTGGTTGGTGCTTTTCATTTTCATTCATTGAGTTGTATAAATAAGGATAATTATGTTTTCTGTTAGTTTGCCTGTAAGATTTTAGTGAACCAGACAAAAACCTCATGTTCAAGGTGAAGATTGTCATTTGTGCACTGATCAAAGTGTAGCACTGTGCTGAGAACAATAGGGTTTTTTGATTAGTGGACAGATTCCACATCTCATTATCTATAATTAGCTTCAGGGTACCATTGGGAGTGTTGCTTATTTTTAGTGTTGGTCTTTGGTTTGAATTCTCTGAGAACACCTTAGTATCACACAAAGCAGTCAGACTACAATATGGAAATAAACAATGGCTTTAGCTAGATTAGTAGGTTAGTAGCTGGATTATGTTTTCAATTTGCTTTGCAGGGATTATATGTGTTGCAATGTACAATTATACTTATGGAATTTACAACACCACAATGCAGTTAGTTAGGTAAAACATCTTATTGTAAAAAATTGTCTGCTTATATTAGGTAATGTATGTGATATTTATATAATGTAGTTTCATATTGCTTTGACGTCTATGTGTCCTGGCTATGGAAAATCTGTTGCATTGTTTGTTTGTTTGTTTATTTGTTTGTTTGTTGCATGCCATATTGATTAGTCTTCTTGAGTTTTAGATAGATGTTATACACATTTTACAAGCCTGTAATATTGTCTGTACTGGAATACATTCTCTGCAGTGTGGTGCGTATTGGGTCATAACCTTGTAGTTTGCTTATATCAGAGCTTTCTCAGCACTTCACAGGTTACAGGGTCTTTGCTGTGTGCGCAGATTACTTGTCACCTGAGCAAAAGAAGCTCAAGGATTTTCACAAGCATACATGTTTGTAATTCCCATACTGTGTGTTTTTGTGCCACCAATTTATTGATTAGGGAATACTTCTATCATAATATGAGGTTAGTGCTGTGTTGGATTCTGGTTTACCGTAAAATGTATAGTATGTTATGACTGCTATATTTTAGTAGCATTTTGCATAATTGACACCCTGTAGTGAATAACAGTTGTGTTTTTTGCTCACGTTTATGTGTGCGTCATAGTCTCTGAACTGGGACTGAATTCTCTGGAGTTTTGGTCTCCTTTGCCACTGCAGACTATTTGTACTGATTCAGTCCACTTTCTTGGCCTACTTGTGGGGTAAACACAACTGATTGATGTTCTCCTAAGAGGTGCACTGTTCATGAATTTTTAGGGACTCTGACTCCTTTACAGCCAAATTGAGTGATGGCTGATTATAATTTTTGTTTTTTGTTTTTTTTTTCTTTTTTTTACCTGATGCTCACAGCGTGTGGGCTGATGCATGAAATGTACTAAGAGCAGTACATACTTCCCATAGACCACTGAGGTCATGTCGTCATTCTGTAGTCTGCATCGAGCACATATTAGGAACTAAGCTGGATTTCTCTATGGCAAAAATGAATAGGATTTTGAAAAAGTTGATATTATCAAACCCTGTGGTACATGAAATGGTTTCAAACCCAGTATGTATGAATGCCACTGGATCCTCTGCATTATGAGGTTGTTAAGGAGCCGAAATATGAACTTTGCTACATGCGAGCTAATACTGCTGCACACTGAATTGAAGCAATTACACAAAAATATCCCAAACAAGCCTGCAAGCTTTGTCAAGTGAGGTAGTTAATTGGGGAAATCAACTAATTTTCAAATATTTCTACATTATTAAATGGTTAAAATGTAAACATAGTTATTCAAATTGGTTTGATGTGAAAGAGTTCTAGAGAAACTCACTGAGTCAAAACTGTTCAGAGTAGTGGTGATATTACTATGTGAAATGGTTATGAATACACTGCCTGATGCCTGAGGCATGTTTTGTGATAAAGGTTTGGCCTAAAACATCTTGTTAATCCATTTTAATCCATTCATGGTAGAGGGGTACTTGCAGGGTGTTATAAGGCAAAATAGTCCCTCCCAAATTTTTTTAGATTTTCCACTAGTTTACCATCATAAACATTTCATATAAAACACAGAAGACACATGTAGGTTCACTGGTGGTTTTGGAAAATAAGTAAAATAGCTATATTTGTTTTGTAGACATGGCGACCCTTGGTTCCTATCACCACCACTGTATCTTAGCCTGTAACTTTCTCTATAAGAAACTATATTACATCAGACCACTGATTTTGACTTACATTGCAACGAATTATGCAAAATGCTGAATAATCTGTGGAATTACGCTTTAAGTTACTTTTGCTGTAAGAAAGTACACCAGGAGTAGCTGGTGTTATTAAATAATAGTGTTAAAGTTAAATAAGTAGACTTACTTTCATGCAGTGTTACGGTGTGGTAGCTTGCTATTAGCATGGATGTAGCATTTTTCATATTTCAACTCCTTAATGACCTTGTAATTCAGAGGATCCAGAGATATTCAGTGGGAAAATGTATGTAGGACAAAATGTATCGAGTCTGAAAACTTTTTGTTTTGGTACAGGTGTAGCAAATACAGCATGAGTGCACTTACTTGCCTCACATCAAAATAATAAAGCTCATTACCGATCACGTTTGGAGCAAAAAACTAATGCAGAGGTTCTCTCTAATCACTCCAGAGTAGTGTCTAGGAGCGGACTTTGCCTTTTTAGAATAGTTATATAAGTGACTGATTGCAAAATTCACCCTTAGTTATTATTGTTACTTTTTTAGACCTTCAGTCCAGACTACCTGGTAGAATTCCTAACACTTGTTAGGAAAAGCTCAACAGTGATAAGGAACATTTAGAAGCCAAACGTGTGCATTTGAAGCATTTTGTTTGATGACTGACTAAATATTCTTGTAGGCCAGTTTAAAGCAAATAAAGGATCCTGAAAACCATGTTTACTGTTATCAAATTAGGGAAATTGTTTAGTCACTCGACATTACAGCAGTAAGTTTTCATGCCTTATAAGGAAGTTTTAGTGATAGAAACTACCCCCTCAGATTCGCTAATGCTAAAGCTAACACTGAAGCTAGTTGAGGCAATGTTATCAGTTTACAAATGGAAAACATAAATCGATTTGTTGATTTAATATTATGAACTTAAGAACTCAAATTTTTTAGTCAACCAGGTTTACATATTTTTTTTTAGTTTGAAAGCAAACTTTAATGAAACAACAAAAAGAGTAACATATTTATAAGTGCATTAATATTTACCTGAATGCAAACTATTTTCCCAAATCTAATTGATTTATCAAGCTAACTGTCAGTTAGGAAAAGCCAACTAGTTAGCTAACTAATCTTAACATTTTTCTGTAACATTAATTATTACTAAATAATTAATAATAAAATGATTTTTAGCAAACGCAGTAACCCAAATAAATTTTAGCTTACCTTAGAGGCAGCATAAGTCTGTCTGTTAATGGTTTTGGCATTGAGCTGTGACTATGGTTAATCCGAGACTTTTCGGCTTCAGGTTCAAAATGAAAATTACACCATCCTCCAGATGATCAAGATGTGTTAGGTGTTAAAGTTCCTTAGTAACACCTTTCCACCACTTCTTAAACAGAAAATTCTGACTAATTTACTGCCACCGTCTTTCTTGAGAGGTTCTGACAAAGTTTTTCCTTCGCTTAATAGAGGAAAGAACGCTTAGAGGCCATTGTAATGAGCTGGGAGGCATGTCAGTCATAATTTTGCAAATGGTCAATTGTTTAGAGAAGTGCACATGCAGAGAATTGAAAACTTAGGCTCCATTCTGTACACTTAACTGGAAAGGTACTTTTAATTTTTTCCTCTGGAGGGACGTGTAGCAACTGTATGTTAAGTTTAAGGAGCTGGAGTGGCTTTCTAATAATGAGAAAAGCAGTGAGCCAGTATTTTTTTGTGATTTTGTGATAAACCCATGTTTTTTCATGCTCATGTGCATTTAATGATGTACATCAGTGGTTGTATAATATAATGTTTTCCACTTTGGTGTGCTTCTGTGTGTATGCAGCTACAGAAACCTGGCCACGGAGCATGAGACTCTCATGCAGAAGTATCTCCATCTACTCCAAATCGTGGAGACCGAGAAAACAGTTGCTAAGCAACTTCGACAACAGATAGAGGATGGGGAGATCGAGATTGAGCGCTTAAAATCTGAGGTAACGCTGGGCTGCCATTCGAAGTGCCATAACAGGGTTGTTTGATGTTAAACTGCCAGAAATTAGTCTGTGTTAGCAAATTTATCTGACCTGACACCACTCCATTTACCGTATTTCTCCAAAGCAAAACATTTCCTTGATATTCCTCTTGGAGACTGAATTATTGTTTAGTTCTTTCTCAAATAAAAAAGGGATAAAAGATTCATAAAAGAAACATTCGTCTTACGGAGCCATCCCCAGACTACTTTGCACTCCTCTTTGCATGTCTTCTCATAAAAAACAGCCCTCCAATAGATCTGTGATCCCTGCTGTATTCTTCATCAACCAGATCAAATAGTCAGTTTACTTTAAAGTGCAAATGTGGTGCTCCGAATGAAATGGCTCCCTGAATATGCATGAGGCCAGCTCTATTGTACATGTCGCATCCCTGCTCTGTAACATGATAATAAACTCTTTCAGTTGCTGCCCTGGTAAATGGGAGCTCTCAACCTCAGCCTGCATTGGGCAGCCCTCACCTTCATTGTGTCGCCAGTGCTCGTCTTTGAATGTGCAAGCCCTCAAAACACATTAATAGTTTGCATCCTCCCTCTCATCCTGAATGTTGGAAACCACTTCTTTTGTGGAGGTATCAGCTGGAAGAGTACAGCGGGACTAGTTTTTGCACCGCACAATGTCTGCATGTTAGTATGATTTGATCATTTTATCACTGTGGTTCTCAACTCCAGTCAGGGGTCCCACTGTATTCCAGCAGTTCCTGCCCCAGCTCACCTGAGCCAGCTCTTCAGCTAACAATCAAGCTCTTTCTACTTGCCTAAAAACAGAAGGACCAAAAAGGGCTCTTTGGAGTGACATATTCAACTCATTGCCTGTGGCAAATGGCGACAATGGGAAGGAAAAATTCACTAAGAGTGAGAGGAAGAAACCTTGAGAGAAACCAATACTCGAAAGAAGAACTGATCTGAATAGCAAAATAATCATACAACAGTAGCAATATAAATAAAAAGTAAAGATTTTGCAGTGAACAAGAACCACTTTTGATTCAAGCAAAGAAACATTTTTATAAATGAGATGTGCAAATGTGAAGAACCCTTTTAAAGCTTAAAGAACCTTGCACATAAAGGTTCTACACCAATTATCCTATCCATGCTTTGCCAATGAAGTTTCATAGCTCTTGTTGCAAGATTGGACAAGCTTAGGCAAAAATCTCATTCAAGATGATGAGAAATTGTAGTGCCCAACTCCAAGCAAGAGAGCATAACTGACCTCGCTCTCTCTGTGTGGGTAGCATGGCCTTCCATCTCCCCATCACTCTGCTACGTCAGCATGAGCATTTGTTAGCTGACGTATCAGAATTAGCAGTTAGCAGTTAGCAGTTAGCGTTCTCTTCCATGTATGCGGTGCTGTCCAATTATGTGTTTGAAGAGATGTGGTGGTTGACTTCATGTGTGTCAGAGAAAGCACATACAGGCTCCTCCCATCCTGGACTGCAGGTGGCATTGGAGAGAATGGAACACATTAGATAATAGTTAAAACATATATTGTTGTGAAAAGTCAACGTTAGCTTGGAGGCAAAATTATGATTGTTGTTTCCAACTTTTCTAGTTTCAATTACCTACATAGTCCTGTAGTGTAGAATTTTAAACTGAAACCTTAATGTTAACCAACAACTCTACCTATCATTAGGTTGGATAACGTTTTGATTAACATTCTGTAAGACTTTTTCAGCATTACTTTAGTAACTAAGATGAATGAACATGTCAACTAAACCTTTGCCCTTGAAAGTTTAAGCAACTTAAATTTATGAAACTTTAAGTGTAGGCTGGATCAGATGTGTTGGGGCAGGAAATGCATGAAACTGTCCAAGGCAAGCATGTCTCTGGGACTGGAGTTGAGAACCACTGCTGTATCTACATGAGGGCCGCAGGGGTGGAGTTGTTGCAGAGGTTGTGCCCACTGTCCCATTTTTAACAGTCATTTTCTTTGGCAGATTGCTGGGCTGCTCAAAGACAATGAGAAGATCCAGACCAACCCCACTGCTGCCCCCAGCGAGGATGACTCAGAAATCAAGAAAATCAAGAAAGTAAGAGTTCATACCCTGCACCACACAGAAATCTCAATGCTTCAATCCAGTGTTTTCTCTGTTTTCTCAGTGTTTTGATGATTGCTTGCATCAATCATCAAAACAATCCTGCCCTGGCCATTACCAGCATGAAAATGAGCACTTTCTCAGTTCTTATAGTTCTACAAATGTTTTTAACCATTTTAAGATCTAGCTGGGCAGAAATTTCATAAACTGACTCTGTTTAGAGTCACTGACCTCTCCAGTACAAACCATTACACTCCCAATGTTTGTTTATGCAGTTTGCATGGTGATGTGCTTGATTTGCATATGTTAGCAACGTGTGTCACTGAAACACCAGAAGTCAATAATTAGGAGTGAAGTTCACATACTTTTGGCATTATAGCATACCTACACTATATGGACAAAAGTACTGGGACACCCCTCCTAATTTGCTGAGATCAATCAAAATAAACACATAGCCATGAAATCTCCATGAACACCATAGAAACACTGGCAGTAGAATGGTACTGATACTGATGAGTTTAGTGACTTTAAACATAGCACTGTCATAGGATGCCACCTCTGCCACAAGTCAGTATGTAAAATGTGAAATTTCTGTCCTGCTAAATCTGCCTCTGTGAACTGTAAGTGCTGTTATTGTGAAATGGAAGCACCTAGGAGCAACAACGGCTTCGCCACGAAGTGTTAGACCGTGCAAACTCACAGAGCAGGGCCACTGAATGCTGAAGCGCACAGTGCCTATCCTCTGTTGAATCATTCACTAAAGAGTTCCAAATTGCCTCTGGAAGCAACATCAGCAAAAGAACTGTGTAGTATGAGCTTCACAAAATGGATTTCCATGGTCGAGCAGCTACACACAAGCCTGAGATCAAAATGCACAATGGCAAGCGTCAAATGGAGTGGTCTAAAACACGCGCCACTGGACCCTGGAGCGGTGGAAGCATATTCTGTGGATTGATGAACCACGCTTCTCTGTCTGGCGTGCTTAATGGATGAGTTTGGAATTGACGAATGCTAGGAGAACATTATCTGCCTGACTGCATTGTGCCAAGTGTAAAGTTTGGTGGAGGAGGGATAATGCTATGGGGTTGTTTTTCAGGGGTTGGTCTACACCCCTTAGTTCCAGTAAAGAGAAATCTTAATCCTTCAGCATATCAAGAAATTTTGGACAATTGTATGCTTCCAACTTCATGGGAACAGTTTGGTGAAGGCCCTTTTCTGTTCCAGCATGACTGTGCCCCAGTGCACAAAGCAAGGTCCATAAAGACGTGTTTGGGTGAGTTAGGTGTGGAAGAACTTGACAGGCCCGCACAGAGCCCTGACCTCAACCCCATCAAACACCTTTGGGATGAACTGGACCAGAGATTGCGAGTCAGGCCCTCTCATCCAACATCACTGTCTGACCTCACAAATGCTCTTCTGGATGAATTCCCACAGACACACTCCAAAATCTTGTAGAAAGCCTCCCTAGCAGAGTGGAAACTGTTATAGCTGCAATGGGGGGGGACCAATTTCATATTAATGCTCATGGATTTAGAATGGGATGTCAGAAAAGCTCCTGTAGGTGTAATGTATAGGTGTCCCAATGCTTTTGTCCATACAGCGTATGTCGGTCAGGTGTCTACATATTTTTGCTATATTGTGTAAATGTGAAGCTAATATATACATATGTGGGGTCATGTCCACTTTGTTATTCATCACTTTCATCTTTCATCTTTGGAGTGATCTCAGTGTGATAAGGAGAATAAAAATGTAACTAAACTAGAATGTCAAATGATCGACCACATCATGCAGTTGTGTAAACCCATATCATTGTTTCTAACATCTTAACTTATGAATGCTAACCTCTCCTAACTGAAAACTCTTTAGGTGCAGAGCTTTTTGCGAGGTTGGATGTGCCGGCGAAAGTGGAAAACCATCATCCAGGACTATATACGCTCACCACATGCTGAGAGCATGAGGAAGAGGAACCAGGTGGTCTTCAGCATGCTGGAGGCCGAGGCTGAGTATGTCCAGCAGCTCCACATCCTAGTCAACAACTTCCTCCGGCCACTCCGCATGGCCGCCAGTTCTAAGAAGCCCCCCATTACCCACGATGACGTCAGCAGCATATTCCTCAACAGGTAGGTCCACTGATGACAAGAAAGTGAAGACGTGTCCAATTAAACATGAAGAGACTAAAAGAGACTTGCACAATCATCTACTGAACTACACTCTAAAAATAAAGGTTCCTAAATAGTTCTTGGTTTAAACATATGGTTCTAGAAAAAACCTTTAATTGGTATAAAGCTTTTAGGCCTACTTTGTATTTCTTGAGTTTTTCTAAATAAGATGCTTCTCAGTTCCATGAAAAGGGACAAGTATAAATAAGTTTAATTGGAGACTGAAGTTTTCTATTTTTTTTTTTTTTCAGTGAAACCATCATGTTTTTACACCAGATATTCTACCAAGGCTTGAAAGCACGGATAGCAAGCTGGCCAACGTTAGTCTTGGGTGAGTAAGTTTTGTTTTTTTTTTTAAGCTGAAATGAAGCTACATGGTATGGTCGTTGGCAGGGATGCCAAGGTGGGACCAATGTTGGGGGGCTAAACAGTACATACAGAAATTCAAATGTAAAACTAAGTTGAAAAAGTGCAGTTATAGTTACCATATATATAAATAAGTTACATAAGTTACATACCATAAACAAGTTGCAGTGAGGGGAAACAGGTATTCAGACACTTTTGGGTTTTTTTTTAGTTAATATACTTTTAGTGCATATTTCCACTTCAGATTTACACACATAATCGCACTTATTAACCAAAGTTGTGTATGGCCAAATCTGATCATAAAATGAGAGCACACAAAATTGAGCATTGTTACTCAACAGTTTCATTTTTAGCATATCTGTACGATCAAACTCACGTCTGGTAGGAGTGTGTGTAAATTTGAGCGCAATAGTTCAACAACCTGAAAAAATGCTTGATTTTGTGGTTAACTAACCAAAACTATTACCAGTATCATCTATAATACCAATAAAGAATAAAAATAGCAGTTTTGTAGCATTGTAGTTTAATTTTGGCCCATTCCTCTTGATAAACAAATCTTCAGTTCCCCAAGGTCAAAATCCTGCTTAAATTTTCATTGGAACTCAGGTTAGGAGATTGGCTAGACCATGCAACAACCTTCTACCTATTTTCTTCCTATACCAGCCTTGCATGGTGCACCTGTCTATGAATTTTCCAATTGCATATTATTAAACAAGCTGTACTGACAGGGACATTTAAGCTCTTTGCTAGGGCTCTTTAGCTTTTTGTGTTTTATTTATGAAAACTTAAAGAAGCTTCTTCACCTTCACCATGATTGCTACTTGAAATTACCAGCCAATGGCAACGTCTGGGTGTATTTTGCACAAGAACACTTTTATTTATTTATTTATTTATTTATGTTTGCAGCATCATTTATTTTTATTTTTATTCTTAATCTTAACATATAAACTGATGTGCCAAAACATTATGGTCACTCACAGATGAAGTGAGTAATGCGCGTCATGGTGTGGAATATATTTGACAGTAGGCGAACATATCGTCCTCATACTCGGTCCTCATACTCGTTGTGTTGGATGCGGACAAATGGGCAGATGTGAAGACCTGACTTTGACAAGGGCCAAATTGTAATGGCCAGATAACTGGATTGGAGAATCTCTGAAGCGGCAAGACTTGTGCTTCTGGTCAACACTGGTGAGTACCAAGCGACAGTGGTCCAAGGTCAAACAACCCACAAGTCAGCTACATGATGTTGGGTGTTCAAGGCCCATCATTGCAAGGGGGAAGTGAAGGATATCCCATCTAGTATTTTTTTTTTTTTACCCAATTTTTTCCCCAATTTAATTGTCTCCAATTCCACCCAGTAGTTAGGACTCCCCCAATAACATGATACTACCAACGCTAGGAGGGTGAAGGCTAGCTTCCTCCGAGACTTGTGAAGCCAGCTACCCCATTTTTTCGAATTGCCGCTCACGCAATGTCGTTGGACAGGAGGCAAGCACCAACCGCCAGTTCTGCTACGTCAGCTAACAG
>JAILXH010204600.1:31277-44847 GCA_023558415.1 Piaractus mesopotamicus
GTGCTCTCCTGGGCTCCTGGTCACGGATGGCTGTAGCATCACCTGGGATCGAACTCGCAATCTCCTGATGATGGGGCCAACGCTTAGACGGTTGCGCCACTCGGGAGCCCGATCCCATCTAGTCTTAACCAACAGAAGGGCCACTGTGGCACAAGTCATAGAAGTTTTTTATGATGGTTACAGGAGGAATGTGTCATAACACACATTGCATCGCACTCTGCATAGAGGGCTTCGTGACACAGACCAGAGTGCCCACGTTAACCCTGTCCTCTGTCCAAAAAACATACAATGGGCATGCAAGTGTCAGAACTCGAACTCGGAGCAATCGAAGAAGATCACCTTGGTCAGTGAGTCCCATTTTCTTTTACATCACGTGGACTGCCAGGTACATGTGCACCGTGGGGAAGTGATGGCATCAGGATGTACTGTGGGAAGAAAACAAGCCGATCAAGGAAATTGATGCTCTGGGCAATGGCAGTGTGTCATGTGCCACCTACCTAAATATCACTGTGGATCAGGTACACTTCTTCATGGCAGTGGCCTCTTCCAGCAGGATAATGCACCCTACCACATTTTCAGGTTTGAGGAACTTGATGTAGAGCTCAAGGTATTGCCCTGGACTCCACATTCGCCAGATCTCAGTCGAATCAAGCATCTGTGGAATGTGCTGGAACAACAAGTCCAATCTGCAGCGGCTCCACCTTGCAACTCACAGGATCTTCTGCTAATGTCTTTGTCCCAGACACCACAGGGTACCTTCAGAGGTCTTGTAGAGTCCAGGCCTTGGTGGCTTGGATCCATTTTGGCAGCATTTGGAGGACCTACAGCGTATTAGGCAGGTGGTCATAATGTTTTGGCTAAATGGTATATATAAATTTTAATATAGTGTCTGAATACTTTTTTCAATATTAATTTGTTTTTAAAACTTATTTTTGTTTAAGCTTTTGAATACATGCTGTTTGCTAATATTTGTCTGTATACGCATTTAAAAGACAAGCAAAACCATGTTTGTATTTGTTGTTGTGACTGATACTTGCTGAAAACAGGGCGCCAGGCTGATCATTCCTTTTTATCTTCTGCCACCAGCTGACCTCTTTGACATTCTGCTGCCCATGCTGAACATCTATCAGGAGTTTGTTCGCAATCACCAGTACAGCCTGCAGATCCTGGCGCACTGCAAGCAGAACCGAGACTTCGACAAGCTGCTCAAGCAGTATGAGGCCAAGCCCGACTGTGAGGAGCGCACCCTTGAGACCTTCCTAACTTATCCCATGTTCCAGGTGACCATTCACTTCTTCTCACTCAGTCTCTCACTCTCCCTTCCTCTCTCACTACTACAGATCTGTTATTATTACCACAGGTATTAGCGGCAGTGTATTACTATTATTATTATTGCTGGTATAATATTGATTTGCGTAGATAAAAAGCATTAAGGCCAAGGCCTCATTTTCAACTTCTCCAGAACAGCTAAAAGCACATTAGGGAAATGAAGAAAAAGCATAAAATGGCTAAATAAAAAAATCAGACTATTTAAGTACATTCGCCTGCCTCAGTGAGCTATTATTAGCATATCCCTCTGTGATCAAAGCCAACGGGTGGCTGTTAGCTACACATGTCTGTATCCAGACGCTGTTTGTTGCAGGTTTTTCGCAGCCACCTTCAAATGGTTGACTGTGTTCGTGTTTTCTTTTTTTCCTGGTGAGACGTGCAGTTGCTGGTGAGCTGCTCCACCAGGGCCTACTTTGGGCTCTGCTGCATAAGTAATAAATTTGTGCTGATGAGTGTGGTTGTGTGTATCGCTCCCTTCTGATCCTCCTCGCTGAGCATTCAGCACAGCGTACGCAGATGATTTTTCCAACTAAATGGGACATATCTATGATATTGTATAAAAACACTATACGAAAGTCTTCTGAGAAAATGAAATGGGAAGCTGTTTATCTGGACAGCAAGCATTTATTTGTTCAAAACCACTAATATTAGAATAATAACAAATAAACAAAACACTGTGATTTAATGTTAGTGTCAGTATGTTAGTGTAACCACGTGCAATCTCTGCTCAAGTTACTCCAGGATTTAAAGCTGTTATCCAGTACCTAGTTTATCTAATTAGTTCTTCATTCAATAAATCAGGTGTTGCTGATGAAATTGAACAAATCCATGCAATGGCTGGAGTGAAGCAAGAAGTCAGGAACAAGACTTGTGTTGTGTATTCCTGTAACCAACATATCAAGTTTTTAAAAACAAACAAAAGTATTTTATGTATTACTGTGTTTATGTTAATTTTTATTTATTCTCATTAGGGATATAAAAATATCTTATTGTATCGAATAGTGTTGCCTAGCATGTACACTAGCTTGATGCTTATGCTAAGCTTAAGGCTAGAACATTAAATCAGGACATATTTGTTTTAAATATTGTACTTTTATAATGCTCTAATAAATTGAAAATTTAAACATAAACATATTAACACAAGGGACATTTTTTTCAGGCACTGTGATGTATCCAACTGAATTCTGAATTTCCTGAATTACAAAAACATCCCAAATTCTAATGTAATATATTACATTATTACAAATATTTTTTACTGGCAAAAACACACTTACTAGTAAGTTTAATCCATTATAATCCCAAGCTTATTACATCCAAAGATTTTTTTCATTCAGTAACGACATGAACACAGTTCAAACCGGCGTTGTAGAGTGAGTTATTCTCTCTGTTAGTAATAGTAATATAAGTGTGTAGTAGTTTGTAAAAATGTAAATATTTGGACCTTAGATTTTCGCACAGTACTGCATAATTACTAATTTCTGCATTGTTCAATCCTTCAAGGTGGTAACCCTGAATGTAAACAAAGTCATGCAAGGTGGTTTGATGTGAAATGGTTTATTGTAAAGATTTCTTTACAGTGGTTTGGCTTAGAATGCGTCGCATGTACCTCTCAAAATGAACAAAATACTCAAAACTTGTGTCTCAACCAAGCAGTGTAATTATAGCCATTTCATATAATAACTTTCTGTGGGGAAGCTTTTAGAGTTTTCTATCACCACCATTGTAAATAATTCTAATTCAACAAGTTTCTCCTGAATGGAGCATTTCACACCAAACACCAGATGTTTTCACATCGTAATGCTTTGATTGTGCAGACATTTTGAGAAATTGGTGGAATTCCCCTTTCAAAAATGCTTCCAAAAGTCAGAACCACACACATCCAACACCACCTCACTTTATGGCGCTTCTTTTTCCACAGATTCCACGTTACATTTTAACTCTCCATGAGCTGCTGGCGCACACACCTCATGAGCATGTGGAGAGGAACAGCCTGGAATATGCCAAATCCAAGTTAGAAGAGCTCTCCAGGTACAGCCCACCTGCACCTCCTCACCTGCTTCACCACTACCTCACCATATCTCATTACCTTCTCATTTCTTGCTTAAATTTGACCCTAAAGAAATATTTTTTAAACTATGCATTTTGTTATGTAAGTTATATGAGTGGATAAAATAATTATCATTGCAATGTATTTATTGCTTTCAGTAATTAAATAAAATATTTTTCACAAGTGAACATGAGGTAAGGTACATAAGGTGAACATGAAAATAGGGTGAACGCATTTTCCAGTTCGCCGGTAGAGAGCAACAGTGGCTGCATGTTCCTCTGTGATTGTAGCCTTTTCATTCTTGTTTGTACAGCTTGTGGGTTCTTGTTACAAAGGAGAGTCTTTGCTGTTTTTGTTATTTTGCTGCTCACTGAATTATCCATAGTTCTGTCATGAGCACTGTCCAGCTTAGTCTGCTGAATTACTGATATTGCCACTGACATCAGTGATGTGGTCAGCTTGAAATGATATTTCAAAGTTAATGTACTTCAGTGATAAACTAAGTCACCAATGTAGAAGCTGGAATTAACTAAGCGGAGTTGTGGCAACAGCACAGCAGCTGTGCTTCAGCATGCTACATGGAAGGGTCAGACTCAGAAAATCGGTACCACTTCAGAATAAGACTGCCCTTATAAAGGGTTTATAAATGGTTTAAAATTAATTCATTAATGGTTGTTAATTACTTCATAAGGTAGTCACAGACCCCGTTTACACCTGGTCACTTCATGCATCTTTAGTATTAACATTTTATCTACATAAGGCCAAGCCACATAAAAGGCACCCAAGACGCATTTAAAACAGATACAAATCCAATCGCTTAAACCACTCCAGGAGGTGGCCTGAGATGCATTGAAGCCACATGTTGTAGCTGTTTAAATTATCCATCTCTCCAAGACACATTCGACAACCAAACCCCCTGCCACGTAACAAGCGGTTTTGCATATTCCGTCCCACACAGCAGTCAGCTTTCAGTCTGACTAACCAGAGACGCATTTGATCACAAAGTGTAAATGCATGTGGCTAAAATCTTATCAGGATACGATCCAGAAGTGTCAGGTGTAAACTGTGTGTTATTCTAAAGTGGTACTGGAAAATCTGATAATGGCACTGAAAACTTAGCTAATAATTTAGCGTTATTAACATGTTAACTTTGACAGCACTTCTAATTACATAGTAAGTTGCACAATGAATTACATGTACATTCTGTTTCAAAAGCTGCAAATCGACACTTTCTACGTTTTTCCATGTGTTGGAAATACCAGTGACAAAAACACGGCAAAAATGTAAACCATGTTTTTTTTTCCCACTAAACAAGACTTTCAGTGGTACCAAATAGAATTTCAACAGACTTTTTGGTGAGGGAGAAATACATATTGTCAAATTACAACTTGCTTTTTTAATGCCGGCTAAAAGTGCCACTTTTAAGGGTAATCAGAATTTTCTGTCTGTATCTTCTGTGAGTGTCAAGTGAAAAGTGGTCTTGGAGACGGTCTCCACGCTATTGTATTGTATGTTAATATGATCAAGTTAATATTGTTATATTAATTTATTTTTATATATTTATTTTGCTGGTGCATGGTGATGTAATTAAAAATCATTATGCACATGAACTAACAAAGTAAAAAAAGGTCATGTTAACATTAATAAGGAAAAAGTTTTCTACGTGGTACTTATCACATCTGAATGCATAAAAATTGCATCATGTAATGAGATCAGACTTACTAGGAGATATTTTTGTCATTACTTTCTTCATGTAATTATGATAAATGCTGTATTTTGTAATGTTTTGCTTCTAGAATCATGCACGATGAGGTGAGCGAGACTGAGAACATCAGAAAGAACCTGGCCATTGAGCGCATGATCGTAGAGGGCTGTGAGATTCTCCTGGACACCAGCCAGACTTTTGTCAGACAAGGTAAATCCACCCCACACACAAATATACACACACACACACACACTTGCACAGCAGCCTAGAGCTCCACAAAAGAGCCTCAGATTGCAGATAAGAGCAGAGTCCCACAGTTGGATTCTCCGTTCTTCTCCTCTATTCTGTAAACTGTCGTTCTTGTCACCCCACATTGTCACGCACCCCTCCCTTGTCTCTTCGGGCTCTCCCTCTCCTTTCTGATACCACAAAGGAGGGCATTAACCCGAAGGATTGGCCATCCTAATCCCGCCAGTCTCCAAAGAACAGCATGTGCTTGAAGCGCAGAGCGAGGCTTTCATTTCCAAACCTAATCGCACTCTTACAAGTCAATCTGCCCACGAGTCAGGGCTGGGAAATGTCACAGATCCTCCACGGGGCGTGCCAGAGTTGTGAAAACATCTGATAAGGAAATGGTTGGGTCCTGTGGATTCCCCATGGAGTTTTAAAACTGTGAAAGAAATAGCCCGCTATCTGTCATGAGTTCAGATCTGACTCTTTTCCATGTGTCTTCCATCCCTCTATCCTCCACTGCTCCTTTTCCCAGGATCCCTCATCCAGGTGCCCATGAGTGAGAAAGGGAAGATCACCCGTGGCCGTCTGGGCTCCTTATCTCTGAAGAAGGAGGGAGAAAGACAGTGTTTCCTTTTCTCCAAGCATTTGATCATCTGCACCAGAGGCTCTGGGGGGAAGCTGCACCTAACCAAGGTGAGATCAACCTTCTGTTTCGGTACTGTTCCTTTTCTTTAGTAGCTCAAGTGAAGTTTGTTAAATATCCTGTGGGAGGGACAAGGGACCAAGTCAACATAAATGTAGATTTCAGCAGAAGAAAATGATTGACAAAGCTGTTTATAAGCCACAACAATAAAATATTTTATAATACGTTACATTTCATTTCAAAGCCTTCTTGTCTAGTCCATCTGTTACACGACTGTTGCAACTTTGTTACTTCACTTTGCTAGCTTGATAACAACAGCAAAAAACAGGAGACCAGTGCGCTTCAGGTCTCATTCTAAACCTGAAATTTAAAGATGAATTCAACCAATTTTAAACCGTTTGAAGAAAGTCATTCAAAGTGGTTTGAAAGTGGTTTGAAAAACTGCGTCTATTTGCCCTGTAGACTTCGCAGCCCCAGTTCCCATCACTGTGAAGAAAATATGAGTCTGTAAAATTTCTTAACAATGAACCATTTTACATCAAACACCTCTGAGTGACTTTGTCTACATTGTAGTGACTGAATTATGCAGAAATTTTGCACAATTATCCAAAACAACTGCTTGAAAGTCAAATAAGATAAAAACAAACTACAACAGGGATTATGATAAAATGCTGGATTTGACAGGCCATAATATTGGAAATAACGTTCTCAGTAGCTCTAGTGTTTGTGTCTGCCTTTAATTTCTCGGAAAATGACCCAAATCCTTGTTAAGTCATTGAAATGGTTTGTTGTGCTCGGGGAAAGCAGTGATAACAACCTTCAAGCTGGCTGTAATTTTCCCACACTCAATAACCTCGTATTGTCCGCTTGTCTTTGGGGAAATTCAGGCAATTCGGTAATGACTGTTTTAGTGTAGCCTGTATTGATTATTTGATAGCAGAGGATCTGGTGAGTGCGTCTCACCGTTCTGTATCTCTGGCCGACAGAACGGAGTGGTGTCGCTTATCGACTGCACGCTGATCGAGGACCCGGAGAGCACGGATGATGAGTGTAAGTATCAGATTGTTTTGATTTCTATCTATCCCTGCAGGCAATGGAACAGCTACTGCTGTGAAATACCAATGCATGATTACCTCATAATGGACCGGAAAGCTATTAATATATTTCCACAAATTGATGCCGGAAATGATGTTACTCTTATGTCGTTCCTAATGAAGTTACTGCCTGAGTAGCACTTCAATAGTATCAATTTAGGAGGACTTGGGGGCTTCTTGAAAAAATGTGAGTACCAAAGTGTAGGTAAACGTCTTTGTAAGAATCCGGCGGGCTAGGCTTCCATTCCTCACTCCTGTAACTTAAGAATAACAGCCAGTTTGTGTTGCTTTTCCATGCAATTTAACCCCTTAAATTCACAGGTTTATTACATGCTAAGGCTTATTGTTCAGTAACTACAGGACTTCAGTAGGAACTGGCTGAGCTATTCTTGGATTATAGAAGTGTGTTATACTTCAACACTTCACCACCACTGTGAATGTCACTGTCAGTTCTGACTGAGTAAATTCTCTAGAACGGAGCGTTTCACATCAAACCACATAACTTTATTTACAACCCTAATGATTTAAAGGGCCCATATTATGCAAACCCAAGTTTCTCCTGCTTTTTTAGGAATTTGAGGTAATATGTAAACATTGTTAACCTTTTAAAATGTACTATTCACTCCTCAGTCCATACAGCTTGTTCAGCAATCATTGTCCCGGTGATGTCACAAGAATCAACTCATTTACATATACTCAGCTATTCAGCCTTTAGCAGTTTAGCCCCACCCCATACAGCACCAAGAACAGCATGTTTAATTATCAGAGATAAAGAGAAGTTGGAAAGTGGCCATGTAAAATGAATTGTAAGCATTTTTTTCTCTCACAACTTATTGGTAACTACCCTGATGCCTTATTGATGCTTTATTAATGATGATTGACTGATGATGACCGCCTGTCTCACTTTCCATAACTAGGGTGGCCAGAAGGGTTCAGGTCTAAGATGTTTGTTTGTGTCTTACTTGTCTTTGCAGCAAAGTCAGACAAGAGCGGCCAGGACATGGAGCACCTGGATTTTAAGATAGTGGTAGAGCCCAAAGACAGCCAGTCCTTCACCGTCATCCTAGTGGCCTCCTCACGCCAAGAGAAGTCAGCCTGGACCAGTGACATCAGCCAGGCACGTCCACTCGCATCACCTCCTGCTCAGTCATCCGCACAGCCTCGGGGGGCAGCGCACCCTTCCCCCCTTCTCCATTCGCCTCCTGCGGTTCGAAATCTGTGTTCACTCTCTCTCTCTCTCTTTCTCTCTCTCGCAGTGCATAGACAACATTCGCTGCAATGGGCTGATGATGAATGCCTTTGAGGAGAACTCAAAAGTCACTGTTCCACAGATGATCAAGTAAGAGTCCCAGTGACACGCTCATAAGGAAAGTCAATATGCCAGATATAGTCTTCCAGTACACACGTCCATGTGTTTGACTGGCTATAATAAAACTGCTCTGTTATGTATGAATGTGGAATTATACAGTCATGATGGCAGCACTAGAAGTGTACACATTAAATCTAAAGAAGTTTTAATTCCCTTAAGAGCAGTCTTGTATTGATCAAGAATTACTGATCATTGGTGCTGTTGTATTATGATAGTTCACCAACCAGCCAACGTTCAGATACACCATATGTCCAAACGTTTCTAGACACCTGCTCATCCAACGTGTCTCCCAGAATCAAGGGTATTCATAGGAGTGTCCCCCTTTTCTGCAGTAACAGCCTCCTCTAGATGTTGAGCTGTAAAGATTTCATATCATTCAGCCACAAGAGCAATAGTGAGGTCAGGTACCGCCAGGGACGCGGGAAGGTGTTTAAAGTTGCTGAAACAGGTGCTGAAATTTTAAGCAGCAAATACGTGACATGAATGATGACATAATGCTAAATTATTTGCCGTTTTCCACTTGATTGTGTCATGCTGCTGTATAATGAGGCAAGAGACTACAATATATTCATATAACTGACACATCAAACTGCTGATACTAACACAGCCTCTCTCGGCTTCCTTATTCTGGACGAACTTTATGCAAATTAACTACGTGGTGACCAATCAGATTGTTATGTGCTGTGGTAACCGTTTGTTTCACACCCGTAGTCATGCAGTGAGAATGCACAATGAGCGGGAGATATTATTACATTAGATTACTTTTTAAAAGTTTTAAAAAGTATCAGGCTGTGTTGGGGTTTAGAATGGGCCTCTATTTCTACACACAATTTCTCTCTTTGCACCACAACCTGCACGTGGGGAAGCGATTCAGCTTGCTGTAATAAAAAAACACGGCAATGAAAACTTAAACAGTGCACCTGTATTGTACATTTTCAAAATAAATAAATACAGATTTAAAAATACCAACTCCTGAATCTTTGCTACACTCAAATTATTAAAAAAAAAATCAAATATCTATATAATTATTATTGGTTTTAGCAGTTGGAGTTCTCAAATTAGGGGGGTGCTGCAGAACCGTTAGTGCCCCCCACTTCCTGAGTCGCTAGGTACTGCCGTGTCCGTAAGTTCTGGATCACAAACACCACCCCAGCTTATTCCGAAGATATTGGATGGTGCTATACAACTACAGAGAACGTTGCTGTGGAGCTTCATGCCTTTCTATCTGACGCTTAGCGTTGGACATTGTGACCTTAGGCTTCATGTATTTTCATGACAAACCAGTCCGAATGTTTTCAACCAAAAACTGCCCAATAAGGCAACACATGCAAAATTAAACACCTGAGACACTAATGGCTGCATCCTAAAGTAGCTGTATTCACTAATTAGAAGGGGTGTCTACAAACTTCACAATCTACACAAATTGATTTACAAACTGCTGTATGGTTATCAAAACATTTTGCTGCTTTTTGAGATTTTATTTGTAGCTTCTCTGGAGAAAATGTAGGAAATAGAGGATGAAAATGAAGTCACATGTCACTAGCAACCTGAGGTATGCATTTAATGATTAAAATAGTAGTGATGCAAACCATCATTTGTATCACTACTGTTTGGCTCATGAACGTTTGTATCACTACTGATTGCTCATGTATGTTCTGTCTTCAGGTCTGATGCCAGCCTCTACTGCGATGACGTGGACATCCGGTTCAGTAAGATGATGAACTCGTGCAAGGTGCTGCAGATCCGTTATGCCAGTGTGGAGCGGCTGCTGGAGCGGCTGACTGACCTGCGCTTTCTGTCCATTGATTTCCTCAACACTTTCCTGCACTCCTACCGAGTCTTCACCACCGCTGACGTTGTACTCGACAAGCTCATTGCTATTTACAAGAGGCCCATCAGTGCCATCCCAGCCCGGTAGGTCTCACATCTACCTTGCATGCAAAGGAATATGCTAACTGAAAGAAGTAGTGTGTTGCACTTACTTGATTCAGATGTACACATCATTTATACATGAATAAATATCATAATGAGGTACACATTCATATTACATCAACACAATTATTGCAAAGAGTAGATAAACTGAAAGACAAAATTGTGTTGATGTATATTTTATTCTTGTAGAAGCGAGCATCACTTTTTTTAGTGTATTCAGGGAAACACTAAACAGACTTTTGAATACGTAATAGACATCATGTGCATATTAGAAACTCTGGGTCTAAGTTGGTTTTCTCTAGGAAAGAAAAATATGCTGTTCGAAAGCTGATACGTTTTGCTGCATGGACATTTTTCCTCCGAAAATCGCTGGATCCTCTGAGATACACTAAAAAGCAAAAGTATGACTATTGCTACATACAAGCTAACACTACTGTGCACTGAACTGGCATCATTTAGCTATTCAACATGATAATCCTTGAACAGTCTAACACCCTAAAGTGTGGTTTTTTTTTTTTTCACTGCATGCTTAAGTACTTAGTAAGTACTGAATCCTTCCTGGAGTTTCATGATTTTGAAACTGGAAAACTCATGAAAATACCCCACGCAAACCATCCAGCTTTGTCAAATGTGGTGTGAAGTTGCTTTAGCAGTAGTAGGCTGCAGTTTGACTGGCTGATGTTGGTATAATAGAGTTGAAGGGTAATAGACTTACTTTCCTATGACATCATTTCACTGTGCAGGAGTGTTAGCTTGCTTGTAGCATGTAGTGAAAACCCTCAGGCTCGCAGATAGAGGTGTTTTTTCCTTGTTTTTGGCTGAGTTTTGACATCTATGGTCAGAACTGAAGACTAGCTCTAATAGTAGTATATACGTGACATTATTCATATTATTCATATTTGGACTGCTAAACAACCTTGTAATTGTTGTAGTGACATCCGGGAGGAAAGTGTACACAGGACAAAATGTATTGGATGTTTTTGTTTACCACAGGGCGCAATGATGGTGATTTTTGAGTTCTTTCGAATTTTTCTCATTCGCATTCATTTTTTCTCAAAGAGAAGATCTACAGACACCTGGAGTTCTTAATATGCATAACACGCTGACTACAGAATGATCTGTTAGCATGCTTTCAGTTGCATAGTTCTAAATAGTTCCCACAGCTTTTGCATTAGCATTTTTGGATGAAGGGTTTTTTTGAATGTACCTCTTGTGCTTTTTGAGCCTGCCACCCTGCCGCTACAGCTGCAATGAAGTGAAGAGGTCTAAGAAATGCTCCAAATTGATATACATGGCTTAGGGCCAAGAGTCAATTGCCTGACGAAACATGTTTTGAGTCCTTTAATTACTTTGTTTACTCTCTCAGTGTTTGCAAACAATCAAATTAAGCACCTTCATATACTGGATAATGAAAGGATAAGGAAGTTCCTTTAAGCTCATGAGGCATCAGAAAGGAAATGCCTCTGAGGGTGAATGTTTACATGCAATAAAGCTAAGATTAACAAAATCACTTTAAATCTGTGGCTTTAATGGCTGAGATCAGCAGATGACTGCCTGCCTTTAGAAGGCTATAGGCAGCATGTGTTTTAGAATTTAATGCTTTTATTGACTATATTGGCTTATTTTAAGAAATATGCTTAAAACAAGTACAATTATCTGCCAATATAGTGAGATAATTCCACTTGATAAAAAAGTTAAAAAAATGTGTAGAAATAAATCTTAATATTCTTGCAACAATCCCAAAAAGAGAAATATTAGAAATATCAACTCGACTTGGGATGACATCACGTACTAAGATATGTTTTGCGGTGTTAAATGCTGTTTCTTGTTCAGTTTTATGGTATAACTTCCAATAACTTTAAAGGTTAGCATGGCAAATGTAAAACTGATCCAGAGTCGACAGTTGCCATGATGAGATATTAACCCACAATTCAGCTAACCCCTTAAAATCCCAGGCTTATTACATACTAAAGCTTATTATTAATCAGTAACTACAGGGACTTCTTTGCAAACTGCATATTGAGCTATTCTTAGGTTATAGAATTGTGTAATAAAACTTTGCCCTGGCCATTTAAAGGGTTAAAGAATTGTATGGTCCCTGATCTGGATGTGTGTCACTGTCACTACAAGCTTAGATATACTCATCCAACATACATCAGAAGTTTAAGCAAACAATGTGCCAGCCTGACACATCTGTTAAATCTCCGCAGTGTGCTTAGAGATCTGTACCGTTGTCCAATATAGATACATACCATCTGTTGCCTGATGTATCTACTCAGCCTGTTCAAATGTTCAGCCTCCTTCATGCGCATTCTGTGATTTTATGGATTTGTTGAGAAGTTGGTGTTGGCTGCTTTGTGTGGAAGTGAGTGTGTGAGGTGATATGCTTGTGAATAGAGCTTTTCTCTCCATCTTTTGGATTATGCAAGGCAGTGATTGGTGAAAACATGTTTTGACCATGAAAAGTTATATATCTACAGAGGCTACCGTCCAACTTTCTAGCCCTGGAGAACCTATTTTGTGTTTTTCCTACTAACACACCTAGTCATTAACTGACAATTAATTGATGGGTTGAAATGCTTGACTCTTCACATGACGTTTGTGCGAGTGTGTATGAGTGTACAGCAGTGCAGTATATCATTTAATGTCTGCACAATTTTGTTTTAGCTACTTAGTAAAAATAGCCAGGAAGCAAAATTGCTGATCAGCCTGTTTGGCCACTGTAGGCTTGGGCTTTAATAGTTGCATACAGTGAGCAAGATGGTTAAATTGTGAGGCACAGTTATTTGTATGACATATGTCAGCTAAAATGTAATGATTGTGGCAGGCCTAGCCCTAACTCTGGTCCTAATTCTGTAATATAATTCTAATTCTGATTCTCTAGGTAGTTATTTTTAGTAGTTCACTCTTGCATTACTCTTGTTTACAGCGTTACTCTTGTGAAACCTGTTTACACCTTGCATTAATATGTGTTTCGTGTCTGGATCATAGCTAGATAAACTCTGTGCTCTTCCTTGTACTAGACAAATTCAGTAGCATAAAGGAAAATAGGAGGCAGAGTCCATTGTAAACATGACTTTTCATTTAAAAACTACTGTTCAAAAGCAAAAAGAAATCTTTTAGTCACTGAATGAAATCAGTAATTGAGCTAATGCTAAAGCTAACATTTTAATATTAGTTATGGGGTAGTCGTCATCATATTCTGCATGAAGTAAAT
>JAILXH010204634.1:0-16984 GCA_023558415.1 Piaractus mesopotamicus
TTGCACCTGAATCTGAATCATGTGATCACTTTAGTTCAGTTTTTAAGCCCGGGCTTTAGTACCAGTCAGTGCGAGGCATTGTTTCTTTCAGAACTTACTAAACGTTTTCTATATTGTTATTGCTGCCTGTTATGACCCTTGTTTCGTTTTCTTGACCCTGTTTTTTGCTACTCCCTTTTGTACTTCTGCCAGATTGTGTTTGGACCCGTCTTTTGACCCTTTTTGCCCGATCTCCTGACTACGTCTTTGGATTATCCTTTTGGTTTTTGTATGCCTGGTGTTAGGATCACTATCGTGATCCTGTGTAATTCTTTTTTGGCTCCGACCATTGCTTGTTTTTTTTTTACTCGAATTTCCTGAACCCTAATAAACCTGGTTTGCCCAGTTTATCTGCAAGCGTCTGGATTCTCTCACCGCGTCACACAAAGTGGATGTCATAACTGAAATTGCAGTCACTTACTAATTTAATCAGCATGAAAATTCCTAGATGATGAGCTAAACTAGCTTCAGATTTCCATGAAGGAAAAGGAAGGATGTTGCTCATTGAAGAGGGCTTTAATATGCTGCATCTGTCCTCGAGGAAATGCCCATAAGCACTGAAGACTCATATTGATGGAGCGTCAAATGCCAGTTTGCAGAGTACATGATGGACAAGTTAATTAAGTGATGGAAACTCAAGCATGTGACTTTTCCACCATTGAAAAACATGGTGTGGTCCTGATGTCTCATATATGTCCAGTTTTGCTCTTAAATAGTCTTTTATCTTTCAATCCAAAGTTGTTACGTCACTTCACATGGAACTCGTGTCCTCCCATTCTTCAAAATCACTTATATGTGCTTTCTTAGTTGGCGATTCAGGTTTGGCATCAAACCTCAAGTCCACGATCAGCTTTGTCACAGCATTCACTGTATCTTGTTGTGCATAATCATATTGATTATTCTCCAGTAGTAGTGTTGAAATTTGTTCATTTTGTTGAAGGACAGAGTCTAGCATATCAAAAACTGAATTACCCCATGCCTCCGCTGCCTGTTTCAGAGGTTACATCAGCTTGCCTTGTCGTCCGGAATGCTTGAAACAGGTGACCAACTCTTTAACATCTGTCAGAAGCTGAGAGATCTCACACATTTTCCATCACTGTAGTTGCGAAAGCACTTGATAAAATTACGTTAAGTAGGTGTGCACTGCAGTTGATTCTGGTGAAGCCATGCAGGCTAGCATCCATATTTACTCGTCTGTCAGTTCCAAAAAGGATCTTATTTGCCATCCTTGTGCAAAAACACAGCTCAACAAAGATCAAATATTGTCATCTGTTTTGCTGGTTCTTGGCTCAAATGGACTTGCAAAAAAGAACCCTTGACACAAGATTGTAGCTTTCGTTTATGTAATGGATAATGGCTAAAATGAAAGACGTCTTCCTATAATTTGCAGTCCAAATATCTGTAGTGACAGCACACCCGTATTTGCTGATGGGCTCTGTCATGCTGTCTACTAAAGATCTTTTCAGTTTTAGTGCTTCTTTGTCAGTGTGCCGTGAAATGGCTGTGTGATGGGGCAACATCTCTCTGACATCAAATTCACCAATCATGGCTGTAGAATTAACCAAGTGCTGCGCTAGTTTGAAAAAACCCTGACCAGAGACTGTGTTAAATGGTCACATGTTCATGCAGACAAATTCAACACATTTCTCTGTCGTTCATTTCTTTAACCCTGTGCAATCCCAGGCTTATTACACAATGAATCTTATTATTTAGAAACTACAGGGAATTCAGTGTAAACTGGTTGAGTTATTCTTTGGTTATAGAGGTGTGTTATTAAACTTGGCCAGTTAAGGGGTTAAATCATTCATTACTTCAGTAAACTTGGGGGTGAATGACAGTTTTGTTTGCTCCTTTTGAACTGTGCACATAACATGTTAAACCAGAAGTACCGGATTTGTAACTACTGTACACTAACACTTCCTGACATTTATCACGGCAAGCAAATGGTAGCTGTTTTCTATCTGTGTCAGTCACGACTGAAAATAACTGCCATATGTCAGACTTAATTGTGGTGTATTCGCCTTTCTTTAGAGCAGTTTCCACAGCTGAGGCCGACTGTCTAAATGCTTCGCCATTTCTGTAGCAGAGTAATGCAGTTCATGTATTCGCTGGATATTTTTGGTTGCTGGACTATTCTCAGTGCAGTAGTGACATTGAGGTGACATCCAGCAGTGCTGCAGTTAAACAGAATGAGACTCATACTGGGCTCCCAGTGGGACAAACATCTAGTGCCGGTTTCCTGGACATGGATTAAACCTAAACATGGGCTAAATTTCAGGGTCAATGGAGAATCACCACTGGAAATTCTTTTCAGTCTAGACTTAGGATTAATCTGGGTTTGGGAACCTGGTCTAAAAGGTCTGTAAATCCTGATGCATTACTGGTAATAGTTTAACCAATAGCGATTAAATTGTGGGTCGACAATGTTGGCTTATCTTCTGAACGAGCCCGTATTGCACTCTAATGTTGATACATTATTACATATAAAACAATCATGTCATGACAACATCATCTGACTGGTTGAGAAGTGTTCTATCACAATACTTGTATCACTTTGCTGAGCACCAGTTGCTACAACTGTCTTTACACTGCAGGTAACTGTTAACTAAGTTTCTACTTCAGCACAATCAAAAACATAAAACTGACACATTAGATAACTTCTATGAGATAGTATTTGAAATGCAGCCCATTTGGTGAGATTCTGAAGGAGAGAGTGACCACAGAACCACACCACATTCCCAACCTGCTGTATTGATCCTGAGCGAGTGGACAACTAAACGATTAGAATACAGTTCAGCAAACAAGATGGGCTGTGAAACTCTTTACTGACTGAGAAATACTGGATAAAAATGTTTAGAAGGTTAGCTGTAATTTAAATGGCAACATATTAGAACCCCAAACTAGCATCCAATAATCAGAAATACACAATTAGCTAGTTACAAATGTACATAATTTACAAAGCTGGTGGTAATCATTGTTATTAGTTAGCCCCATAATTTTACAGCACATCAGCTAACAAGATGGAACCCCTCCAAAAAATCCGGCCTAGGTCCCCCAAAAATGCTAGAATCGGCCCTACTAGTATTTCTTTACTGAACAGATCTTACCATGGGACGTTCCTTTAATTCGACTGCTGCCAGAAATATTCTTCCCTGGACCTGGAAATTCAGGAACAGTGAGGATGAAGAAAAAAAAAGAACTTTATTGAGTGCAGATCTGATATAAATCACTGCATCTAAATCACTGGATTTCTGTTATTAACAGGCAGTGAAGAAAACAGATGAAGACCTACCCTCAACCTGAAGCCGCACATCACAGATCTCTGATTTACCGCACTCACATGTGTACAAGCCCTGCATACTGTAATCAGCATTAGTAATGATGAGAGAGAGATTCCCCTTCAGGTACTGATCATGGATCATCTGATATCCCTCCTTCACTGATCTACATGAAGTCTGATCACACTCAGCCAGAGCATCACTGGATCTATGGAACATAGTCCATCTGACCAAACCAGAGCATCTCTCAGAGCAGGGCAGAGTAGCAGAGTCATGAAGATTCACCATCACTGTAGGATCAGCTGATACAGACATTGAAAGAGAGAATAAGAAAAGGAAAGTTAAAACGTGGTTTAGTAACAGTTTAAGAAATTTTTAAGTTAAAATATGGGTTAATTATTGTTACTATTTGTAGAAAAACATTCCTAATATATAGAATGAATAATACAAAATGAATAATTTGATTGAACTAAACATCTAAAATATACATTACTGTATTTTCCACTCACTCTGCAGTTGCCAGTTTATATGCTAATACTTGGTTTTTACTTCCACCAAAATTGTCATCTCTACTGTTTTTAAGTGTTCAGACTCTCCAGTTCAGCCTGGATTGCTGTTAAACAGGGAGAGACTCATGCTGGGCTCCTAGTGGGACAAACATCTAGTGCTAGTGCTTAACCTGAAACGTGGGCTAGTTGCAGTGTTAATGGAGAATCACCACTGGAAATTCTTTACACTCTAGTCTTACGATTAATCTGGGTTTGGGAAAACGGTCAATAAGATCTCTCCCCAAACTTGGCAGATCCCAAGTATGAATCCCAGCAGTGCTAGGAAAAAAGCCAGTGATGCATCATCAGCAGTATTTCGCCTACAGCGAATACATTGTGGGTCCATTGACACAGTCTGATTGGTTGAGAAGTGTTCTATCACAAATGACAACACTTTTTTACAATAATTTCTGTTGAGCACAAAAACAGAGAACGGACACATTAGATAACTTCTGTAAGATATTAGTTGAGCTGCAGCCTGTTTGGCCAGATCCTGAAGAAGAGAGTGACCGCAGGACTACATCAGATTCTGAACATGATGTTGATCATAATTGAGGTTTTCGGAACAACTAAACCAACTGTAATCAGCCAGTTCTTACCAGCAGTGAATGTGATGATCAGTAAGATCAGGACACAGTAAGCAGAGCTACAGGACTGCATCACTCAACTACATCAACAGAAATCCTAAAAAAGACACATAAAGATCAATACATAAGGAATCACATACATATAAACAGCAACTGTTATGAACTGCTGCAAAAATAAAAATTCAATATCTGCTCTACAATCAACATCATTCAGCAATCCCTTTCACTGCTGATGTACCATTTTGTTTTTTGTTGCTTTTGCAAAGTAAGAAGTTCTCGCTTTTAGGAAATGTGTCAGTGTTAATAGTTCTTCTTGTTTTAGTTTTTTCAAAGCCCTCCCTCTAAACCCCCTTTTAGATCAATAGCAGCTGCTGTTCACGCACACTTATTTATGAATTATAAACATGAAAGTGTTTGCCATTGATTTAAAATGAATAGAACTACATTAAGGCTCATCAGAAGGTTCAGTGGAGTCTTATATTGACATTACTTTTGTACAGAGTCTGAGAGAATGAAAGGATGTGTATCAAAGTATAGATAGTGGACAAGTTATGAAACTTCTGGAGCAAATCGTCGCTCATGTAAAATGTTTCTTTTTTTTGTTTTTCTGTGAGTGTATGACACACCCATGACATTATGTGTACAGAACACACAATCCTCAAGCCTGTCTTTAGAAATGTGAAAAACCTATTTAATGTATTAATGTAATAAAAGTACAGAAACTCCAGAGGCCTATAAAGACACACAGTAGTTTGAAAGAGTCTATAAACCTAGGACAGTCTTGGTTATAAATCTGAGTGGTATAACAGTAAGTAAGTTTGCTAAGAGCTCGACCAGTCCAATGTGTTTCCTGCCTTCTGCCCAGTGAGCGCTGGGGTAGGCTCCAGCACCCCCACTACCCAGGAGGATAAGTGGCTTAGAAGATGAGTGAGTGTGTCTAATAATAATATTAATAATAATTAGTTTTTAGAGTGTGTCTTACACGTTCCTTTTGCCTTGTAGTGCACAACACTCAGCACACTGATCCGCTCACAAACTCCATCTCCCAGAATGTGACACTTACCCCACAGTCATCTGCCAATCATGAACCATTCTCAAGATGATCATCACCTAAATACTGAATTGTCACATCTGAATCCTATTACACATTCCCCATATGGACTGTTGGTTTTCACTCTTTCTTTGCAAAGTATTGCCCCTATTTCAATACTGTTTGTTTTTTTCCTGTTTTGTATTTTCCCATGTGTTTAGCACAATTTGTATTTTTGATTTTGTTTTTGGCTTTTCCTTTTTTGATTTTGTTTGCTGTGCTCTTTGGTTTAAGGTTTTCGCTTTAGCCTTTCCTACTCTCTTGATGCCTCTTTTTTGGATCAGTTGGATCAACACCAGTCTGTGAGTACTCTGACTCAGCAGCAGGACAAACAGCAGAAGCAACTGTCCCAGCTTGTCACTAAAGGATCTCACTACCCAAATACAATTGTTTGGTTTAGCTACTCCAGTCACTAATCCCCCTATTTCACCTGCACCTCTTGTAGTTCATAATACCACTTTTCCAGTTAAGAAGCTGGACAAATTTGATGGATCCCCTCTTAAATGCTGCAGATTTTTATGGAAAAGTTCAGTGTACTTCAGTAACTCCCCACCAAGCCCTGACCACACCAAGATCTCGTTTATGGTATCTTGCCTTACTGATAAGGCTTTGGAGTTGGCCCCTGCTGTTTGGTCTAATATTCACACACTCTCATATGATCGGTTTGTAACAGACTTTGAAGCAGTGTTCGATCACCCTCATGAGGGCAGAGTTTACAACAAATTGTTGTTGAAGCTCCATCAGGCCAATTCTTCAGTTGAATATGCTCTGGAATATCATGTGTTAACTACTGGTAACAGTCGCAATGAATTGGCACTTTCAGTCATTTTCAGAAACTGACTTAATGATGATGTAGTCACCGATCTGGCTTGTAAAGATTTTTTCTTGATCAACTTTCTAACTGACAGTTCATTTAGGCCAACTCTTGAACGATCATAAGCCCAGGAGAACCAGCATGATTCGCGCATCACTACCAAGCTTCCAATGGTCATAAGCGACGTCTGGTTCCAAGCCCTTGCTCCAGGAAGCCCCATGATGTTTGTGATGACAAACAGCCTAAGCCAATTCAGTGTGATTCCTCTTGCCTATCACCACAGGAGAGGCTTTGTTAGTTAAAAGAAGTTTGTTAAAAGTGGTGCTGTTCGTGTTCTGCATGACTGTCAGACTTGTCTGCACAGATCTCAGGTGCCAACCCCTTGACAGTGAAGTGGTATTTCCACAAAGGGTATTAATGTTTTTCCATTTGCCTGTCACCTTGTACTGCCATTAAACATTCTCTTCAAATTCTGGTTAAACCTCTAAAAATTCCCCTGAAAATAGCAGCTTTAGATAGGAAACTAGTTAGAGTGGGTTCCATTTTTCATCACCAAGCCTGTTAAGTTTGCTGCCAGCACCCTACATATGGAACATAACACATGTTTGTACTAGATTCCTATGAATTTTCTGTTACCTTAAAATTTCCATGACTAGAGAAACATGACCTCCTTAATTCTTGGTCAGACCAAGAGCTGTTGTTGTGGTCATCATTCTGTCATGAGAATTGTTTACAGTTACCATTCCTGGCTGTTAGATTTACCTCCATAGAAAGCCCTGATACTGATGTTAAACTTAGCAAATTTCCTGTTTAAGTTCAGAAGGTCTTTAGCAAAGGTAATGCTCCCAAGCTTCACTGTACTATTGTATTATCGATCTTGTAAAAGGAGCCACACATCCCAAGTCACAAGTCACATGATTGGTCAGTTCATAATGGCATACAATGATGACGTCCTAGTCTATTCCCCTGTTCCCACCACACATGTTAAACGTCACCAGGTTCTCAGTGGACTCTTAGCAAATCATTTGTACATTACGGGCAAGAAAGGTGAGTTCAACCTTCAGTCATCTCCTTTCTGGGTTATATTATCACTGCTAATGGAACAGTTATGGATGACCACAAGGTCGAGGCTGTAGTGAACTGGTTGGTACCATCTTCCAACAAACAGTTGCCAAAGTTCTTAGAATTTGCAAATTTCTATCATTTCATAAGAAATTGCTGCATCTTAGCAGCACCTCTTACTGTTCTCCTGAAAAGAGCAAATAAGAGATTAGTTTAGTCCCTTCAGGCTGAGGCTGCATTTTACATGCTTAAGGAGGCATTAACCTCCTTAAACATCCAGTTCTGTCTGAACCATTTGTGATCAAGGTGGATGCCTCTGAGACAGGCATTGGTTTACTGGGGGTTGTGATCTCCTGGCTGTTAAGTTAGCCTTATAAGAATGGACACATTGGTTAGAAGGTGCTAATCATCTCTTTTTAGTTCTCACTGATCATAAAAATGTGTATTTGCAAACTACAAAATGATTACCCCCTGTTTAGTTCTGTTTAGTTCGTTTTGTCTGTTCTGGGTCTTATAACATGAAAGTAGATGATTTGTCTTGTGTCTTCCATGAGGCAGAAAGAAGAATCCTAGTCAGGAACCAGAAAACATTGTTCCTTCCAGTGTTAAATTCACTTTTATTCATTGGGAGATAGATGAGGAGATTTAGAGGACCTTCAACCAGATTACTGTGCCCAATCAGTGTCTCCAGGTAAAACCTATGTCACTGAATAGTCTTGCGATCACGTTGTTATGTGGTCTCACTCTTCACTCAATTCAGGTCACCCAGGGGAAGTGTATACGCAACAATTCCTCTCTAACCTTTACTGGTGGGACTCATTGAGTAGCGATGCACATTAATTTGTTTCTTCTTGCTCCCAGTGTAAGACCCCTAAAATGTCCCTGGTCCCACATTGCTATTAATTTACTGACTGATCTTCCCCCTTCCCAGTGTTATATGACCATCTTCTCTGTAGTTGACAGGTTTTCATGTAGTGTACACTTTATGCATTTTGTCTTTGCCTACTGCCTTTCAGACCACAGAGACTGTATTTAATCAGATTTTTAGAATTTTTGGGATTACCAAGGACATATTGGCTGTTCAGGGACTTTCTCAAGTGTGGGCAGCCTCACTTCAGAGTATGACCCCCAATCCAATGGACAATGTGAAAGAGTGAATCAAGAACTTGGGAATTTTTTTAGACAGTTTTGTCACAACAACCCTTCGGACTGGTCATATTTCCCTCCTTGGTCAGTTCAGCCATGGAGCTAATTCTATTCCAGTGTGCTCTAGGTCATCAGCGCCCAGTAGCCCCATGGACTCCCATGATGTTGGATGTTCCAGCTATTGATGGATGTGGCACAGTAAGGAGGTCTGGGAGGAGGCTGTATTACAGTGGAACAAAGCTCTGGCTGATCACCCTTGGGGAAGACACCTTCCTACCAGCCTGGGGACCGAGTGTGGTTGTCAACCATGGACTTCAGGTTTGCAGAAGGGTGCAGAAAGCTTCATCCTAAATACACTGTCCCATTTGAAATCCTGAAAGAGTTAAATGTGTTGCTTACCAATTAGACTTACCTTCTCATTACTGTGTCGCTCGCTTACTCCATGTGTCCCTTCTCAAGCCTGTGGTTTGAGGTTCGCTGTACAATGTCATTCCTGTTAAAATGCCTCCCCCTCTAGAAGGTGCACAGGTGTGCTCCAGTGTCTCATGGACTGGGAGGGATCTCGTCCAGAGAAACAAAGCTGAGTTCTTGCCTGTGATGTCCTGGATCAGGCATTGGTGGCCTATTTCTACAATTGGTACTCAGATTAACATGCTCCTTGTCCTACAGGATGTCCTAGAAGGCAGAACTCCAGTCCAGTTGGTTGTCCCTGTGGTCATCCTTAAATGTCCAGCACTGCTGCAGCTCTGGATTCGGTTGTGTGAGTAGCGGTTGCTGCAGTCGTCCTCGTTCCTCTGCAGTCCCAGACTCCTTGGGGTGGTACTGTCATGCCTCCCTTTGGCCCTGTAGTCCACAACACTTAGCACACTGATCCACTCATAATTCCAACTCTCAGAATCCACATTCATCTGCCAATCATGGACTGTTTGCAAGATCATCGTCACCTGAATACTGAATTGTCACACCTGAATTTTTTTTTTTTACCTGAATCATTCACTATATAGACTGCTTGTTTTCACTTTTTCTTCACAAAGTATTGCACCTGTTTCACCAGAGCGTACTAAACATTTTTTGTTCCTGGTTTTTCCCATGTTTTATGACACAGTTTGTATTTTTGGCTTTTGGCTTTTCCTTTTTTGGCTTTTTTGCTATGCCTTATGCTCTTTGGTTTATGATCTTAGCTTTGGCCTTGACTACTCTCTTCATGTCCATGTTGTTTGCTTATCATCTTGTTCTGGTTTTGACCCTAGCCTGTTTTTTTGACTCGCATTTGGGTCACCCTTTTCCTATTAAAGCCTCAAACTTTTTTTGATATGCAAGCCTCCAACTCATTCTGTGTTGTTCAGTGTGAGTAGAGCACTGTTAGTGGTGCAATAGTACTTTAATCTGTACTTAGAGCTCAGAACTCTTCATTCTGTAATAATAATAATAATAATAATAATAGCCAGTATATTTATAGTCAGTAAAGAATCATACACATATATGAACTTTAATCAGCATTAAAAAATTTTAAGGCTTTCAAAGGCAGCGTTTTATGTCATTTTGTGCTTGGACCCCTAATAATAATAATAATAATATTGCAGTATGAATAGAACAGTGTTAGAACTCTTCACAGTGCACATTGACGCACAAGTAGGTGGATCCTTCACTACATTAATTAATATATTCAATAAAAATGCTTTGTTTAAACAGTTAAGCAGTTACTTTATTATTTATGTTCAGAAAGTGAATATACTTACTGAAAAAAGTGACAAATGCTTAAATTACTGCTGTAACTGTGCAGGAACTGCTCCTATTAAATTCTTTAAACCACACATATTAATATGTGATTTAAAAGTTAAATCAGAATCTAGAATTACACCAAGACTCATAACTTTAGTTTTTATTTGTAGATGTTTTATTTGTACAAGTTTTTCATACACCTTTTTCCTCTTGGCGTCACTACCGATTATATTTATTTCTGTCTTGTCTTCATTAAGTTTTAAAAAAATGCTATTCATCCATCTAAAAATGCTGGAAAATAGTGACCTCATCTGGTGCTACAGACAAGGTGTGAAATACTGGTTAACCTCTTGGACCTCTTGAATGTCTCAAAATCAAATATTAAAATTCAATTATTGAAAATGAAGCTCTTGGGTTGTTTCTTTTGTCATTAATAAGCTAATAGTATGTCTGTCCCTGTTCGAACTGTGTTGTTATAAATGTTAAATCAATTTTTTAGAATTTCATAGTGAATAGTTCAGTTTTCCTCCATTGCCATTTGCTTTGCAGCAGTGCCTTTTCAGTTGGTTTGTCCGTTTATTTTTCCACAGAACTCCTCTTTAGTTTTTTTATTAGTACTAGTATACTAGTATTATATGTTGTATTATTTGATAATATTACTGTATCTTCAGAATATTCGAGAAAATTTTCCCGACAATGTTTAGACATTATATTCATTCCAAGTGTCAATGAGGTATAACACAGGAAGATATTTTAAACATGGTTTAATGTGTTGGTGTTACAGAATGAAATAAAACACAAAAATCGTTCATTGTGTGGTCTCTACAGCTGTCTCTGTTGGTCTCACTTCTGCAGAACACCTAGAAAAAACAATGCAAAAAATGCAAATAATAAAATGGTACAGAAATTTAAGTAAGTTGTCTATAAATTAATGCTTGTTAATCCTCTGCCTGCCAACCCACAGCGCGAAGTTTCAGGTAATTAATTTAGCTCATTAGCTGATTATCAGGGAATAGCTGAAGCTATGCAGTCCTGTAGGTCACCGGTACAGGATTAAGAATCACTGATATAAATGTATTATATTAACAACAATCAATGACCAGCAGTGTTTGTATATTGATTGATTGTTGTTATATTAACAGCAATCAGTGACCAGCAGTGACTAATAACTAGGGCTGTTCTGCATTTTGTATTAAACATAATACACCACAACGATTTTCACAAAGTTGTTCAATATATAACATTTTTAAAACTGGTCAGTAATTTTGAAGTACTGTGCATCATCACCACCTATATTTACAAACTCAAAGCACATTAGTGAAAGCTGTCTTTGAGTTTTGAGCATCTGGGCATTTGGGATGTCTTCAATCAAAAAGTGTGAATAAAAATAGATGTAAAACATACCCTTGAGAGGTGAGGCACAGTTCCTCTGTGCAGGTAGAGATGCCTACAAAACAACAAACTTGATATTAAAACACTCAAAAGTGCTGCATAAAAAATTACAACAGTGCTAAAATTTAAACAGTGCTATGCATTATTTGAAATTAACCTCTCGTGCCTCAATACTGCGGTTTCCCTTGTTTGACACAGCCATTCACCAGTTATTGAATTACTTGAATTGTTTTACATTTTGTCACTTGCTAAAATCGTTATTAATGCACTACATGTCAAAAAGCATTACTGAAGTTTTGTACTTGTTCTCATGTCCTAAGGGATGTCAGCATCCAAGGGCAACACAGCCATTTTGGTTGTGGTAGACCCCAAGGCCTGCAAGTTCATCACCCTGCCAAAGCTGCCCTCAGCTAGAGAAGTTAAAATGGGAACAATGTTACAAAATGTGGTGAGGGTCCATGGTTTCTCTTCAGATGTTGTTTCTGATCATGGACCCCAGTTCTCTAGTTGTTTCTGAAGAGCATTTTCTCAATTAATCTGGGCCTCCGTTATTCGGTCAATGGGCTTCCATCCTCAGTCCAATGAGCAGACTAGAGAGAGAGAGTAAATCAAGACCTCGAACCAACCCTCAGGTGCTTGGCCTCTTCATGACCCACCATGGGGTCTAAGCACCTGTTCTGGGTGAAATATGCCCATAACTCCGTTAGGCACCCCGCTCTGGGCATGTCCCCATTCGAGTGCCAGTTCAGGTACCCTCTGCACATGTTCCCAGAAAGGAAACCGATATCAAGGTCCTTGCAGCCCGTGACTTAGACAGTGTCAGCACTTTTGGGAGAAACAGGTGAATCTGGTGTCTTACAGGCTTCTCCTCCACCAAACCGTGTGGATAAATCAGACATTCCACACCTCAAGGGTGAAACCAGTTCTCTGTAGCCCTCTGAACTGTGCCCCATCCCTTTGCCACAACAGATAATTGGCAAGTTCCTGGCTTATATGGTACAGTGGTTACTGGATTCCTGTTGGGTATGGGGTAGGACCCAGTACCTAGTAGACTGGGAGGGGTATGGGCCGGAAGAGTGATATTGGGTAGCAGCCAGGCACATCTTGGACCCAGAGCTCATTAGAGCCTTCAGAAGGAGGGGCCGGAGAGCCAGGACTGAGTAATTGGGGCTGAGGGGTGTTTAAGGGGTGCTCACATGCTGCTCACCGCTCAGTCTGAGTTTATGCTGTCACGTACACATTGCTCTGACTCAGCTGGAAACCTCAGTATCCATCTCGACTTTCAAGCCTTTGGTTTTCTCAAATTGTTCTCCACTGTAAGTAAAAAAAATTAATAAAACAATAGAGGCAAGGAGAGGCAAAGGTGAGATTAAGGAAGGGAAGTCTTTGTAAGTCTTTAGTTAGCATGGCCATTGTCCTCTTCAGTGGCATGCTGCGTTGCATGTTAGCCTGGCCACATGGTGATTAAGGGTTCAATCCCCCCCAGTTACTTTCCTTGTTGAGTGTTTTCCCATTTTAATTTGTTCCTTCTCTTGTTTGTTTTCCTGGCCCTTAGTCCCTTTCATTTCTTAGGCTACATAATCAGTGGTGTAGGTGTTTAAATGGATGATCACAAGGTAGAAGCAGTTGTGATCTGGTCCACATTCACTTCAATTAACCCCTCAAATGGCCAGGGCCCACCAGTGGGCCCAAAGATTTAATACAGTTCTATATCTATACAGTTATATTTAGTTCTATAACCGAAAAATAGCTCAGCCAGTTTGGACTGAAGTCCCTGTAGTTACTGAATAATAAGACAACTTCAGTGTCATCGCTGCACCCTTCACTGCCCTTCTTAAGGGTGTGTCCAAGAAGCTAGTTTGGTCCCCCCAGGCAGAGAACACCTTTTGTGCTTTCAAGGAGGAGCGTTCACTTCAGCGCCTGTTCTTAAACATCAAGACCCCTCTAAGCACTTTGTAGTTGAGGTAGATGCATCTGAGACTGGTTTAGGAGCCATCTTCTCACAACATCATGGGAATTCATGTAAATTACTCCCCATCGCATTTCATTCCCATAACTCACTTCCATTGAGCATAATTACAGTATAGAAGATTGTGAACTCCTTGCCGTAAAACTGGCTTTAGAATAATGGAGGCACTGGTTAGAGGGTGCTACCCTTTTCAGGCCCATTGATCTTCAGTTTTCTACTGATTCCAGTTCAACATTTCCTTCCATCCTAGCTCTCACAATACAAAGGTTGATGCCTCATCTAATTGTGTTTTTCAAAATGGTGAGGAAATAACTGAGAGCATTCTTTCCTCTCATGTGCAGTTAGTTTCCACTTCTCTGAAATAGATGACAAGATTGAGAGGACTCTAGAACACACTATGGTGCCCAGTCAGTGTCTATCCGATAAGATCTATGCCCCTGAGCAGTTCCGTAATGGACCTATTACCTGAGCTCACTCATCCCTCACATCAGGTCATCTCAGAGAGGTCCACACACAACAACTTACTTCAAAATGTTACATCCCTGAATAGTGATGTATATAGGTTTGTTTTGTCCTGCTCCACCTGTTCCCAGTGTAAGATTCCCAAAACCCCTGCCAGCCAGCAACTTAAGCCACTGCTTGTGCCCGCTCAACCATGGTCCCATATTGCGATAGATTTGTTACCGATTCCATCCCAATGCTTCCATACTTACTGCTGTAAAGAGGTTAAATTCATACAGTTTTCTTTGTTCCCTACCACTTTTCAGACAACAGAAGCTATCTTTACTTACATCTTTAGAAATTTTGGTATATCAGAATACATTCACTCTGAATGAGGACCTCAGTTTACTTCTCATGTTTGATCAGCCCTTTCTGAACATATGGGGTCTCCATCAGTCTCACTTCAGGATACCCCAATCAAATGGACAATGCAAAAGGGTCAACCAGGAACAAGGCAAACTTTTGAGACTGTTTTGGCAGAGCAATCTGTCTGACTGGTCCTGCTATCTTATATGAGCAGAAATGGCCCAAAACTCACTTATCACTTCAGCCACAGGACTCACACCTTTCCGTTGTGTTTAAGGTTATCAGCCTCCATTGGCTCCCTGGACGGCAAGAAATTCTGATGTTCCTGCAGTGGATGAATGGATGGGACGCAGTGAAGAGGTCTGGGTGGAGACCCATCAGCACATTGATGCAGCACTTCAGCAGAACAAGGAATTGGCTGATCGTTGGCAGGGGAGGAACCCCTCCTACCAACCCAGTGACTGGGTCTGGCTGTTGACCAGAGATTTCAGGTTTGGGGAGAGATTCAGAACACTCACTCCCAGATACAGTGGGCTGTTCTTGCAAAAGATCAGTGATGTTACTTATCAGTTTCCCATTTTTTTATGTCTCTTCTCAAATCTGTTGTTTCAGGTTTGCCTGAAGAGATCCCGCCTTGTCCACTGGACATAGATGGCTCCGTGGTCTATCTTGTACGTCAGCTGCTGGACTCCAGAAGATGTGGTGGGGTCCTCCATTATCTTGTTGACTGGCAGGGTTATGGTCTGGAGGAACAGAGCTGGGCTCCTGCCTGTGATATCCTCAATCCAGGGTTGGTGGACAACTTCCATAGTCAGTACCTGGATAAGTCTGCTCCGTACCCTAAGGATAGACCTAGGAAGCAACTGCCCAGTTCTTGTCTGGTCTCAGTTCACCTGGGTGGTCTTCTCAGGAGTCCCTCAGGAGTCCAGCGTCGTGAAAGCTCCAGGGGTCCATCTATATGTAGTCTCTATAGAACTCTGACTCCCAGAATTCAGAGGAGGATCACATGACTCAGAAGTCTCAGGCATCAGCCTATCTTAGATCTGCTTCTCCTGATTACTGATTCTCCTCATCTGTGTCTAGTCCTATACATATTGTTTGTTTATCCTCCCTTCTTTGTGAAATATTGCCCCAGTTTCACAGAGCATTCTGAGTGTTGTTTAGCTGCTTGTCCTGATGTGTTTTTTTGACCTGGTAACATTTTTGACTCCATTTTTCACCTAGGCCTTTTTATACTGTTTCGTCTTTTTCGGTTTTTGACTCTGCTTGTGGTTTTTTGACCATTCTTTGGACGTCCCTTTTTGATTTTCTTTGCTCTGTCTTAGTTTTGACCTTCTCCTGCTTAATAACTGTGTTTGGATCCCCCTTTTTTCATTAAAACCTCAAAACTGAGGTTTTTTATACATGAGCATCTGATTTGTTCTCACTTGTTACACTCATTAACTAATTAAAATAAATTTTTTACTGAAAAATTGTTGTTTTTTTAATCATATTCTATGTTGGCCAGCATTTTTAAAAGCAATAAGTCACTCAAGCATGTATGTTAATGATTTTCTCATAAGGAAGGGGGGTTTGCTCCACTTTGTACCTAAGAACACCCTTCCTAGTGATAAAATTGCAGTAACACACAGCCTCTCATGGCTTATTGCTTATTTTTACACATGTATTTGCACTTTTCCCTTTTAATAATCTTGTATGCTCTTGTGGGGCTTTACTGTACAGTAATACACTGACAAATATGTTTCTGTAGTAATAGTGTGAAGAAGAAGCCTCAGTACTCATTGTGATGCCTGCAGGAAAAATGCTTTGGATAATGAGAAAAAGCTTAACAGATGGGCTGACAGATGAACAACATTGCAACCCTAACAGTGATGAATGGCATAGTACCTCACATCAGTGGTTCTAGGCCCCAGGTCCAGGAGGCCCCTTGTGCTGCATGTTTTATATCTGCTCCAAAACATCCAGTTCAACTAACCATGGTATTAACAAGCCCTTCCTGAGCAGGAAAAAAACCCTAAAATGAGCAGGGCAAGAGGCTTTTGGATGAAGCTTGAGAGCCACTGCCTTATATAATATAATTACATAGAAGTTGTTCCACAAATAACTCTTAATTATAAAATAATTATTAGAGACTATTAAACCAACAGAACAATTCTGATAGATGTAATGACTCATTACTCACATTAGTTTAATGTATGAATGCATGGCCATATTATTTACCCAATGACCCTACTTTGGATTGGCCCAGTGACTTGCTATTGTTTCAGAAATCTCTGACTTCGTTTAAAATAATTCACGGCATTGAGTGTCTGATGTCAACTGAATGTAAAATAAGTGATGCCATTGTTTCATTTTTTTTTTTTTAATGTATAGCGCATCACACATCACAGCCACTGGCTAGGCTGGATCCCCAGCCTGTTATGAACAGTGGTTAATTCAAAACTAGTTTGAGGCTGTCCTTGGTGCTGAAGATCCCTCAGCCTGTTATGAGCAGTGGTCAATACAAAACTAGTTTGAGCGCTGTCCTTGG
>JAILXH010204759.1:19441-29747 GCA_023558415.1 Piaractus mesopotamicus
TTGGCTTTACTGGCATTGTAGACCTCCCTGCCTCCTATCAGCACCGCTGTAAAGAAATCTGTTTCAGTATGACTGAACTACGCAGCAATTTTGAAAAATCTGTGAAATTCCGTTTCAAATGTGTATGTCATTTTTACATCAGTAACATTTACTACATCAGCACAGTTATTACCAAAAGAAAGGTTCTCCTGAAATCACAGTCGCATTTGAATCAGGTAAATGCAATGCATCACTCTTTTCAGTGTGCTAAACGCTGCTTAATGGTGATCTAGATCGAACAATATGCAAGTACTAATATGTTCAGAGATTTTCAACGGAAGCAAAAGACTAAACTGTAAGTATTTAATACCGTTGCTATTTGATTTTTCTTTATTTGTGATGAAGTGCAAATAAACCTGAGCAGAGTGTGCAGAATGAGAGTGAGGGAGGTGTAGAACTGGAAGCTCAGGAGGGTATGAGGTCAGAGCCCAGCTTTGTGAGCAGCTGCAGAGAGCTTTGACAGAGCATGTGTACATTAGAGCAGGGCTAATGCACCTAATAGTGTTTGCCAAGTGCAGAGAGAATGACTGACAACTAACACTAATGAGCCACACCCTGGACTAGACTGGTCCTGCAGCAAGCAGGGTGGGGGGGTGGGGGTGAGAGAGAGGGAGAGAGAGAAAGGATTGTACACAACCACATTTGAAAACTTCTTTGTTAACCGCAAAATCTCTCATTTTGTACTTTAGAGATTAGAGTCATATGCAAAAGGCACCCCTGGTTAAATGACATGTTTTGTCCTCTAAACGCTTAGATATGGCATTTTTCTGCAAATTACTTGAATTTAAATTTAAAGTTTCTACTAATTTTTACAAAATTTCTACTCAATTTAATTGTTAACAAACAAAGCAAAGGCACTCTGAATAGTTTGATGTGCAATGGTGCACTGTAGAGAACCCTACCATATTAGAAATGTTCACAGTGGTGATGATAGGAATCAGATGTCTGAAGTGTTTAATGCCTCACAGAAAGCTGTTATATGAAGTTATGAATACACTGCCTGATGCCTGAGATTGACATTGATTTACAAAATTGGCCCCAGAAAAAACCCTTTTTTTCCAGATTTACCATTATCAGCATTACATGTAAAAACTTGGAAGACATGCAGACTCACTGGTTGTTTTGGATAGTAAACAATCATTTATTTTACATACTAAAAAAAATAAAACATACTGTATAAAATATCCCATAACTTTTTCACAGGCCACATTTAATGTTTTTTTTTCTCTTCCAATTTGTTAAATTCAGCAAATGAAAAGAAACAATGCACTAAAATGTGCAGAGAATGTGGTAACTTATTTTTACTTACAAAAGCAACAAAACGTAATGTGATGCGCCCAAACTTTTGCCTATGAATGTCTGTATACATTGTTGCTGTCCAACAGTTTTTTTCTGTTTTATTTTTTTTATGCCATTTACCTTTTACATTGTGTTTACAATTTCTTTAAAAAGTTTATTTTTTTGACAAATATATAATCATTTATACAGTCCAAAAATACTTGTAATTGAAATGTCCTTGCATTAACTTACATTAAAGTTAAGAACTTCTGATTTTTTTCTTTCTGCATTGTTATTAATTCGGAGATGCAGAGTTTTGTTGCGACAGTGACGATATGTGACAAACTTTTTTCTTCCAATTCTTTATCATCTTATATGGTAAAAATTAGATTTGTTTAGATCCCTAAAAATCTGAGACAAACCGGTCTGTCACAGGAACTGGTCTGGCCGTTATCACTAGTCACCCCCGCATAGGTAGGGCAGTGGTGCGTTCCACTGATTAAAAGATATGAATGTAGAAAATGCGCTCTCTGAGGCGGGGGAGATAAGAGCTTGGGCCACACACTGCAGAGATCTGAACAGCTGGGCTTTGAGGAAAGCCGACAGACCTCAGCAATGGAAAAGCACCTTCAAGCTCAGACCTCCCAAGAACACACAGGTGATAAAGCAGAGTTTTGCACTGCACGCGTTCCACTATCGCACACCTCCCTGTTTAAGCCTGTTTTTACTCCAAATGTGTGGAGGTGGACTGATCACCCTCCCTCTGCTCTCTTCTAATGCTACTGTTTTTCAGCTCCTGTGTAGTGACACTATGGGCATCTATGGCGGTAGCTCTGGGCAGTGCTGCTAGAATTCAATATGACCATGTTTTCCAAATATATTTCACGTAGGGATGTAACAGTTCATCAAAATTCATAATTAGATTTACGATACAGTGGTGTCTTGGTTCGATACATTTTTTGATGCAGCAAAAATAAGGAGTAGCTGAAAATCTGCCTTATGATAACTCTCTTATTATCTTTGGGGTCAACATCCCATTCAGTGTTTAACGTCTCTAAATAAATGATTGACACTTTTTTGCTTCATTCTTTTCCTAATTTAATGGGGACAACTGAGTAAACATAAAATTAACATGATGATATGTTCTCAATGTCCTGTACAGATTTTGTACACATCAGGGATGTGTCTTTGGGGTCAGTTTGACCTCAGGCTCTTTTAGCTGCATAACATATAAGAAATATCAACACATTTGTTTTGGCTGTTTTGGATGATATTGAGGCCACTATAACATGCAATTTTATAATCTTCAAAACACTTCCCTCTGCTGAAGGGAACCTAACCTAACCTTATATAAGCACACATGTAGTAGTACGAGAACCACAGATAGTTCACACGACATGGGAAAGGGGAACATAATTCCCACAACTTTGATATTTCTCAGAGGTTTGAATTGTTGGGGTCAAATTGACCCCAAGAATAAAAGATGTTAGTAAATTTGAGGATAACAGGAAGGTTAATGACACCATTCCACATTATAAAAGTACATTTTTATAATAATGCAATAGCCACAAGCCAATATATGTTTATGTCGAGGGTGTTTCTCCCCCTTGCTCTTGATTTTGAGGTAAACAGGAAGTGATACTTTCAGAAGAGGAAAACTAGCTGTGAGCTTGCTTGATTAAATGTTATTATACTTCATGCAATACAGTCAGTATTAAACTGATTATGTAGGAGCGGGACACAAACTGAAACATTTTTTGTTACTGAATTATTTTAGTCTTTATAATAATTGTACTTATGTTTTTTATATAAGCAACCTACACATCTCCTCTACAAATTAAAATATAAACTTTGTTTCCAGCACCTACCACTTATGAACAATTCAGACAGAAGAGGAAGGTGCGCAAACTATCCCCACAGGCAGGGTTAACTGTAACAGACTGAGAGTTGTTGAAACAAGTCTGGTTAATCGAAGCAAAGCACAATTTATTCAAATTATTATGTTGTTTGAACTAGACCAGCTTTCCTACCTAAATACATTAAAATACATGATCATAATAAATAACAATAATGAAATAAATAAATCTTGAAGAGAGTGTCCAATGTGGCAAATCTATTTTTGACCACAAAGTAGAAGAGCAAATATCAGAACAATAAAATTGAAATCGATTTTATTTACATTTACATGACTCATACTGTATGTTTTAAAATCTGTGCTTGGACTGTGTTGAATGTAGATGGGAGGATATAGACATCTCTCACTGTTTTCATTGGGAGGCTTAGTTGTAACAGCGTGTTAAAACTAACCCTGCACTGTGAAGGCTGTACTTCAGCCTGGCTGGCTTTTACTGATAGTTATTTACATGATTCAAAATTGTGCTATATTACAGGCACCAACAGAGTGATTCACATAACACGTAAGTGAATGCTGTGACATAACTGAGCAATCAAAAAAAAGACATATGATGAAATATGAATCTCGAGAAACGTCTGTCTGATAGCTGTCAAAAATTGCAGATGATGACGTATGAGGATACGAGAAAGCACATTCTACTTGAACCTGTTTAACTGCAATATCCATGTTACATTTTAACCCACGCTAGGCTGCGCCCCACACTCCCCTTCTATATGTGCTCCAGTCTGCTGAATGTATTGTTCGTTAACTGAGCGTACTGAATTGAGAGGCTTGTATTGATTGATTAATTTTGATATCAGATGATATTTAAGTTTGCATTAACATGAGTATAAATGAATTAACAAATGCTTCTTAAGTACTAAGGAATGTATTACAATCCTGACACACCTTGTTCTAATCGGACAGTTTAGTTTTGTTCTGCTCTCTTTAAATGACACCAAAGGTACACAGTATTGTGAATGTTAAGGAGACAGAAAGCACATTTCCAGAAAGGGAAATGTACGTTTATTTTAGTTTGTATGGATTTTTTTATGAACCGCTCTTTGAAAATAATTCGAAGCAGCCAGCAAATGACACTGCAGGTAACTCTATCGATATCACTAAAAAATTTTTTTGTGTGACAGCAGTGCCAGTATACCGGTCAAGACAATATACCGTCATATGCAAACGTTTAAGCACCCCTTTTACATTACGTTTTGTTGATTTAAAAATGTCAACACATCCTCTATAGAGAACACACTTCTTCACATTTTAATGCATAATTCAATGCTGAATTTAACATATTGGGGAAAAAAATATTAAAATATATATTTTGACCTGTTTAAAGTGACTTATGTTCTCTTACAAAATCAACAAGTAATTTGACTGAGTGTGTTCAGACTTTCAGACACAACTGTATTGTCCAGCACTAACGTAGATGCAGCATTGTTGTTTTCAAAGGGTGCAGCATTTGCTGTTCAAGGTAATGCCTTTCAATAGGCACTGTTAGTTTAACCAAAGTATCACTCAAAGTGACTCCTGAAAGAAGACACGCCATTACGCACCGTTCCTCTCAAAATAGAAGTCCAGTCAAAGCCACAACATGAAATACTACAGATGAAAAGGACAGAATTAAGTTAGAGGGGGTTTAATATAAGTCTGAACTGTGATCAGGCCAGTGTGTGAGTGTGGAGAGTGTGTGTGTTAAGCAAGCAGTTACTTTGCTACCATCTACAGGCAAAATCAATCCACGCAAGCACGCGCCATTTCCTGTTTTGCTTAGAAGGACTAAGCATTGGCATAACAGAAAAACCGGCTTTGGGGTGAATACTATTTTATTTCAGTAAGCAATTTCATATGTTTTTATAGTGTTATTTATAATATTATTACTATTAATATATGTGGAACCAATACACCTGAAAAGGGTGAATGGACTGCAAATTAAATTTGATTATTTTGCCAAATCAGAATTAGCTTAAATGAAAAACAAACTACAGACGAAGCAACAAAAACAGCATTAAACCAGCTGAAACAAAAATGCACTCAGTTCAAGGATTTCAATTTCCTGCAACCATTTATTTTGGTGTATTTGTTTATTTTTTTGTGTTTTCCAATTGTTCACCCTTCAAGACAGCAATGTAGGCATGCTGGGTGGACAAAGTGCAAAGGGCATCGCTCAGTTATCTGTTTAGATTTTACTACTTTCTAAAATGTATGCTCCCATTCGGACAATTACAGTGATTCAGTCTGTTCCATACTGCAATAAAACTGACAGTATGAAATCTGGATATCATCACTGTCATAACTAAACCTTGTTTCTCAGAAATGCTGAGTTTATTACATTCTTAACTTGTAGGTATGCTAATTAAAATGACCATTTCTACCATAGACTGTATTTGTACTGGTCCATTTATCATGAAATATTCAGACAAAGCTGACATTTATCATTATGACAGCGACAATATGAAAAACAACAGGAAAAAACATAATTCTGAGTGTGCAGTTTACATGTATTTGGAATAAAACTCAAGAGAGGCAATACTCAACACTCAGAACACTCTCACACAAACAAAGTTGTGGGAAAACCCCATAGAGTCACATTTTATCTGGCCCTCATTGTCATTTAGACTGGTCTGCTTTAGCAGCTTATCAATAATCTCCACAGTATGTCTAAATAGAGAATTAACCCAACAGCTTTGACAACTAAAGTAAATGCTGAGAGTGAAGACGTTCCTAAAACGTGGATAGACAGTATTCCTTTCCCTGAGCTAAGGAATTATAAAAGAACAGGACAGAATAGATATAGCAAGCTATGATACTACGTAGTAAATGGAAAAAAAAAATATTAGTTGTTCAATTGTTCAATTTAAGGGGTCCATCTTTCGAGAATTGCATTTTGGTCCTACACTTCAGGCCTCATCAGTGCACTTTAGAGAATGAGCATGACGATGGGTGTCCATCTGTATACAATATTGCATACATGCATCTCTACCCATTTGCTTGCTCGAAGTGTGCATTTACCAATACAGCGAAACCTGCTGCCCTAATCAACAATATCTAATGTCATTGATATCTGATTACAGTTCAAGATAAGAAGCAGATTCTATGGTTGTTCAGAGCAGCACGTTAACTGGAATGGATGTAGAGGTATTAGCCTCTCAGTGCGTCACTGAACATCTCTTCTGGGGCTGATTTACTCCTTTTTCTTTTTTAGTGCTGGACTGACGTTCCAGTAATACAGGACCTGAGCAGCTATCAGTCCATTACAGCAGGAAGAGATGATGTATGTGAGAGCCATCAGAGAGTCACCTGTCTCCTGTAGAAACACACAGGAAAACAGAGAATGGAATGTAAGCCTATGTGCATAGATTAGTGTCTCTATTGGCCAATCTCTCTGTGTCACTCGTAATCATGCTCAGACTGCGTCTTAAAGGTGATCTCCTTACCAGTATGAAAGGGTGAATGTACCACTTTACAATATTGCTACATTCTAGGTCTGATATACTGTAATATGCAAAAACAGGGAAATAGTAGTTTTCTTGCATTATGACTAGTTTACACCGTAAATATTTTCTTAAGTGAAAAAAATATAAATATAGGCAACATGCAATATTGAGATACATTATTGCATACTTTGCACTTGAGATTCTTTAATCTATTTCTGAGCATTTTACTTATTTTAAGAAAGAAATGCCTAAATCTCCCAGGACCCAATTTGTGGGAAAGAGTTTTCCTTGCTTTTTTTTTAATTAAAAGTGTTTGAAGTATGTAATCATTGCTAAGGTTTCAAAACTAACTATTCACTTCCCAGTCCACACAAAAACAGCCTATTTTGAATGAATTGTTTCTATGGTGTCACGAAAACCAAACCATACACGAATATTTGCCTATTCAGCCTACAGCGGTTTAGCCCCGCCATTTATGCTGAAGTTATAAGGAGTGTTTCAGCCCATAATGCTTTTTGAATGAGGCACAATAAAGGACAGCACAAATCACTTTCATAAATCAGTCTTAAACAGACACAGTAACAAAAACAGCTTGTTCAATTCTAAGGGACAAGAGAAGTTGGACAATGGTCATGTAAAATTAATTATGCTAAGCACATTACTAAGCACTATCTAACAATAGCTCATACAGGCAAGTACTGGATACGTTGCCTACGTTCAAGGTATTTTCACTCTCTTATATATATATATTATAATAAGATGTTGTAACTCCTGTTCGAAGTTCTGTAAGCATACCTGCACTGTGGTGAATATGCGTGCCAGGGAGCCGGCGAACAGGAGAAACACAGAAATGGCTGACAGCTGTCCTGTGTGACCGTTTCTGTAGTTTGTGCCAGCTTGAATGAGCTGAAAACAAACAAGAAAATAGAAAGAAAATGTGAGATAACCCCTTTATTTGATCCACTTTTTAATGAAGTTAGGTTTTAATGAGTTCAGGCAGTCTATAGCTATTATTCAGATACCCGTCCAAAGATAATAGCTGGCATGTTGGAGGCTTGCATGGTGGTAACAACAGACATAGGAGTGAGAGGAGATATGAGGACAACCACGAGGCCAAAGTAGATTACGAGAAAGCCCAATCCTGCAAAAAACCCCCAAAACAAAACAAAAAAAAAAATTATTAGAGCTAATATAAGCAAACGAAAGGCCTACGAAAAAGACAAATCTTTACATCTTATTATATAACTTTGTCAAAACGTGTATGACTTGTATGTGTCTTTCTGTACCTTTGATGGTGCTTCCTGCATAATGCTGAATCAGGAACCCAATAGCCACTGTCTGCAACATCAGGAATAAGGCCTCACCCCAGGCACTGTGGAATAAAAGCGCAATGAATGCCTAATAGTTTTAAAGTAATTTAGTCCCTGTGAATTTTACATTCAGATTTTCTGGAACAAAAGTGTGGAAATGTGCTGCTAAGTAGATGCCCCAGGAATGAATGAAAGTGGATGCTGCTACCTCAGTGAGGGTACATATAATACACAAAAGTGCTTTGCTGATGCATAACATACAGGTCTACCTGAAGGGGAAGCTTTTGGCGATACTGTAGGCCATGGTGCCTGTGATTGCAAACAACTCCAGCAGCACAGAATTGAAACTCAGGCCTTCAGCACTCTTTGCACCAATGAGCTTTAAGATCTGAGGCAGCTTCACTGTGAAGAGCAAAATGAAAATGAACCATAAGGAATGCAGAAACTTCTGCTAAGAAAAGGCAAAGCATAGGCAAGGCTGTAAACAGTAGCTTTTCCTTACCCAGTACAGAGCCAAGGATGATTCCAATGCCCAGACCTTTGCTTATAATTATCTTCAGACAGACCACTGTGGGGAGACACAAAACAACCGTCAGACACCAAACTTCTAGTTCTGACAGAGTCTTGACTATATTTCAATCAAGGGTATTAATAGGGAGTTTGTCCTCCCTTTGCTGCAGTGACAGCCTCCTTGTCTGTGATAGTTTTACACTAGATGTTGGGTCATTGTTGTTAGGATGTGATTGCATTCATTCAGAGCGTTAGTGAGGTCAGGTACTTGGGTTGTCAGGATCAATTAATTTTAGCTGACAATTAATTGTCATATAAATAATTGCCATTAATTATTTAATTGTCTATTCTTATTAATTGTTTGTAACTATTAAAATACAAACCTAAAGTGCCCAAACTGGCTGATCAGCTACCCCCTAGCTAGTTCTGTTTACTTAGTGGATAGTGTTGGTTATACTGTCGAATCAATACTGTTGTACACGCTCATTCTGCCAGCATACATACTAAATACATTACAATTAGCTACATATTTACATAGCTAAATAAAGAAACATTATTCAGCCCTCTAAACATGTTAGAGCACCAAGCTAGAAATTACAACTATTTTGTTTTTGTTTTCTGCTCTCTTTTATTATATTTATTCGCTTCGACTCACCAAAATTAATTCACATTTTATTTACTGCAGTAAAATAAAGACTGTGAAAAAACGATTGTAGTCAGCTTAAATAATTGTGATTATCTCAAATAACTGCGATTAGGTGATTACGTTATATTTGGATGGAGCTCCACCACTCGAGAGAACACAGTTCCACTGCTCCACTGCCCAGTGCTGGGGGGGCTTTATACCCCTCCAGCCAACACTTGGCATTGAGTATGGTGACCTTAGGCTCATGTGCAGCTGCTCCAGAGCTTCCCATTCTATTGGGAGTACCTTAAAGCAGCCGAACTCACTGATTAGAAGGGACGTCTGGATACATTGGTAGAACGAAATTTGCACTCGGCCACGTTTACGAAAACAGCCGAAGATAAACGAAGAGTTCTCCAATGAAAATGTGCCCTGTGTAAATCCACGCCCCGAAAATACAGAGGCAAAACACAGCAGGTCAATAATCCCTTACACGTCTATAGCTGTGTTTCAGTTTAATAAAGGGACAGTTTACCCAAGTATGAACTAATATAAAATTAATGTTACTATAACAGGATAAATCCTTCTTTGAGTCCTTGAGGGCTGAGAATGACAGGTCCTGACAGGCTGCAGCAAAAGAACAGCTGAGGTTAGCTAGCGATGAAACCAGCATATTTATTTCCTCTTTAATACCGAATTAACGAGTCACATTTCACTCAGCTGTTCGGGACCATGTCCTGAATCGGCTGTTTGACACTGACAGGTTTTCGACTCCGTATCAGCCGCTTGAGAGAGTTTCTCTGCCTCCCTCAGCTCAGAGTGCGGAGACACTGACAACTCAACAGCAACATCTCAGAGTCTGACTCTAACACAGCCTCGGTCTCCTTTAAGATATAAATAACTCCTCTTACCGTGCAGGAAGTTAAAGTTCAGGAAAAATTCGTCGTAACATTTTTCTGGCATTAAATAATTCACCAGAAAGTCTTTTAGGGGATCCATAAAGGAGGTAGCAGCTTCGGCTCCCTCGGACGCCGCCATTGTACCGAATGCGCAGGCGTGACGTCACACGGTGTGTTCGCCAGTAAAACCCTTCCGTGTGTTTGGAGAAGAGAAGAGCTCAGCACTGACCTTACACTGGGCTTCAGCACTGACCTTCAGTATATATATATATATATATATATATATATATATATATATATATATA